>VWZF01004937.1:811908-884864 GCA_013396755.1 Sclerurus mexicanus | reverse complement strand
TGAGGGGCTGTGTGTGGGTGTGAGGGCATAGGAGGGTGTGAGTGGTGTGGGAAGGGGGTGAGGGGATGAGGGGTGTGTGGGGAGAGGGGAGAGGGTGAGACGGTGTGCGGGGTGTGAGGGCAGAGGGGGCCCTGTCCCTGAAGGCCCCGGGTCAGCTCATCGCCCCCCAGCCCGCCCTCGGTGGGCCTGCCCTCAGCTTTGTGCCCTGGAGCCGGGCTGTGCCTCGTTCTGTGCCGCTGTACAAATTCACCACCCGAAATAAAGACGTGCCGTGCTTCTGCACGCACTTTGGGTGGCTCGCGGTTAACTGTGACACTGGTGTTTTCAGACCCTTCTCTGCATCAACCCGCCCCTTTTCGAGGTGCACCAGGTGCTGCTGAGCCTGGCACAGCACCACGTGGCGCTCATCGGTACCAAGGGGCTCATGGTGCTGGAGCTGCCCAAGCGCTGGGGGAAGAATTCCGAGTTTGAAGGGGGCAAATCCACGGTGAACTGTAGGTGGGTGACACCTCGGGTGGTTGATGACACCCCTGTCCTTGTCCTGCCACTGTTGCTCCACAGCCTCCTCTCCAGGGGACAGACAGGTGTGGAAGACTCTGGTTGTATCAGGGTTGTAGGGACAGTCACAAATGAAGTTATTTTGGCTCAGGAACTTGCTGATTGTCAAGTGACCCAAATAAATGGCCTTCTAAACTTGTTGCAATTCCCAAGGAGCAAGGTGCTCTTGTGTACTATTCTTTGGCCTTTCATAGAATCAGAAAATGGTGTGGGTTGGAAGAGACTTTAAAGCCCATCCAGTCCCACCCCCTGTTATGGGCAGGGACACCTTCCACTAGATCAGGTTGCTCCAAGTCCCATCCAGCCTGGCCTTGGACACTTCCAGGGAAGGGGCAGCCACCGCTTCTGGGGTCTTTCAGCTGTGGTACCAAAAGCTGGGTGGAAATAACAAAGGGCTTGAAGTTAAAGCTGCCCCTCCAACTTTAAGAACCGGGTAGATAAAGATTTCAAAACCTTTTAATTGTGTCCTTGATTCCTCTTGTCCCCACTTCTCTTTAGAAGTAACTTTTGTGTTTCTGGTAACAGTGCAAGTTTCTGCTCTGTGTTCCAGCACCATTCCTATTGCAGAAAGGTTCTTCACCAGCTCTACATCCCTGACTTTAAAGCATGCAGCCTGGTATCCCTGTGACACCTTGGAGCCCCACATCGTGCTCTTGACTTCAGATAACACTATAAGGTAACACCCTGAGTTTTTGGGGGCTGATTATCTTAGATGGGTGTTTTTTTCACATCCATAATTTGTCATTTTATATTTGCACCCTGCCATTCTTACCAAGGTTACCAATAAAAAAATAGGATGGGAGAAATGTCAGACTGAGACCAGCTGAAGTTCCCCCATCAGCAGGGAGTGTGCAGCACTGCCAGCACAGTGAACGTGGCTGCTATTTCTTCCCTCCAGGTTTTACAGTCTGAAGGTACCTCAGACACCCATCAAAGTGATTGCGCTTTCGGACACCGAGGAGGAGACTCTTACAATCAAAAAAGGGTTGGTGTGGCTTCTTGGATTTTAAAATGCATTTGCAGAATAAGTTCTGTATTCTCAGTGGCATTTTTAATGAATAAGTGGTAAGCCTACCTGAAAATCTGATATGAATTCTTCAGTGCTAGGACTTCCTTTTCTTTTCCTTTCCTCTCCCCTCTCTCTTTCTAGAACAAAGTGGTGGCAAACTGTACTGTGAAGCCTTTGCCAGAGTAGCAGTTTGAAAAACACACGTTGCCTTTAAGGTGGGGTAAGGAAGGGCTTTTTGAGTGAGGAATGAAGAAAATAAATAGTCTTTTTATTTCCCCCTTGGCCTAGTTGGAAAGGAAAATCTACAGGGTCTCTGATAGTCACTCACATTAGTGCTGTAGCTCCCAGGGAGCACAGCACACTTCCTCTTGTTTCCTCTGAAGCTGGGCCAGCTGTGGAGGCACTGCAGAAACGAGGTGCCACGAGAAGGATGTCCCTTCCCTTCCATGCTCTTGCCGCTGGCAGTGGCACGTGGCAGGGCACTGCTGGGCCAGGGTGGTTTGGCAGGGTGTGCCTGTGTCCCACACTGTGCTCCACAGTCATTGCTCACCCGGGTCTCGCTGTGCCCCATCCCAGGAGAGCCTACACAGCGTCGCTGGGGGAGACGGCCGTGGCCTTCGACTTCGGCCCCCAGGTGCCGGTGCCAAAGCACGTGCTGGGGCAGCGAGGGAGCGAGGAGGTGCTGGGCTACCCCCTGTACATCCTCTATGAGAATGGAGAGACCTTCCTCACCTACATCAGCCTGCTGCAGAGGTAGGGGCACCCTCACCCCCAGGGCTCACGGCGTGCTTGGATGTTGGTACAGTTGGTACAGCTTGGCTGAGACTCTCTGATGGATGCTGGGCTGTGTTTTATTGCATTGCAGCCTGGTTTGTCTCTGTGGCAGTGCTAATATACTGGAATCCAAAAACAGTGTGTCATCCTTTTTTATCTAGACATTATGGGTGCAGTTTCCACTGCTGAGAATCCACTGGGCATTATGTACCATCTGAAATCTGACACTGGACTGTGAAAAAGACAGTGGGTCTAAGGCTGTTAAGTGTATTTTGTAGCCTTCAGTTCACAGCACAGACATCTTTGCTCTGGATGAGGCTCAATAAACCAAGGATATCTTAGGACAAGAAATACTTGAAGAGCACAGAGGGTTCACAGGTGTTCTGAAATGAAAAGTCAAGAAGATTAATCAAGAATATAAACATGATACAGGAAGAAATCACTTCAGAAAATTGAGAGGATGGTGGAAGACTTACAAGTTAGATGTAGTGTAGCTGAATATTAAAATGTGTTGTACTTGGGTTAGAAACAGCACCGTGTGCCTCTGCATGAGCAGTGGATCAGCATGGAGCAGGTCCTGTCTGCAGGCAGTGAAATGGGCTCGGTCCTGCCAAAATTCTGCCGAGGGAAATGCCATGCCACAAAATGCTGCTTGTGAAGTGCAAGAAACCAATTAAGTGATAATTAAATTGAGCTTTCTGTGAGTACTTTGCATTCTCATATGAATATGTTTTCTCATGAGTTTTTTGCAATGTAGCAGAAAATGTTATTACTGAGCTCCAGTTTCCTCTCTGGGACCCCACCAAGTCAGGGCAGGTCAGCCTTGTAATCCAGGGAAGTCCAGGCTGCTGCTGTCTGAGGGAATTGACTCCAAGCCGTGGGGCTGTTCGGCAGCCCCGTGGAAGTCTCCTCCCACACCTGGGGCTGTGGGCAAACACATCTTCTTTATTGCAGTGCTGGCAGCCTTGGGAAGCTGCTGGGCCCTCTGCCCATGCACCCAGCTGCAGAGGATAACTATGGCTACGATGCCTGCGCTGTCCTGTGCCTGCCCTGTGTCCCAAACATCCTGGTGATTGCCACCGAGGCAGGAATGCTCTACCACTGCGTGGTGCTGGATGGAGAAGAGGATGATGAGCAGGTACCTTGGCTTGGCTTTGTCACAGAGGCAGTTTTGTTTCTTAAGGCCAAGTTCCTGGCTGCAGGGCAGCAGGGTGCCTGGAAGTGCGTGCCAAGTGCCAAAACTGCGTTCTTTGGGAATGAAGCAGTGAGTCTTCCTCATGTCCCAGCCAGTCCCTGTGGTTCTCTGATGCTTTTGTTTTAAATCTCAGTCCTGTATGCCCTGACAGTAGATCAGTTTTTGATCCAACTTACTATGAACTAATTTAAAGAGGATCTTCTAAGAAGAAATCTTGGGTTTGAGTTCATTTTTTTAAGTAGAAGTGGAAAAAAAAAAAAGATACTACTTTCCCTGACAATTAATACTCTTGCCTTGCAACTCTTTCTTGATGCTGTTTATGTTGGCATTCTTGTTTAAATGAGGTCTCACAGAATTCAATGGTCTTTACAGTCAGAAAAGTCCTGGGACCCAAGATCTGATCTTATTCCTTCCCTGTACGTGTTTGAATGTGTCGAGCTGGAACTTGCACTGAAACTGGCAACAGGAGACGAAGAGGATCCTTTGGAGTCTGACTTCTCCTGCCCAATCAAACTGCACCGAGGTAGGGCTGTCATTCACCTCGTGGCTTTTTGCTGTATTCCAGGTATTTAGGATCCAGCTCTTTGCCAGCTCTCACTGGTGTCAAACAAACGGGGGGATTGGAGTAAGGATTTGCCTGATGTCCTCCTTAAAGTTGTGGAAGGGGCAAGCCTGAGAGGGGCTTCAGTGTTTGCTCAAGGGCAGATGACACAGGGTCACACAGTACTAAGCCCCTTCAGCTGTGGGTTATAAAGTCGTTGTTGCATCTGTGCTGACCTGTGTGTGTGAGAGTGTTGTGGGGAGGGTGATCCGGAGGGAAGAAAAGGTACCTGTTTATCATCCAGTGTAACTGTGGGGCAGGACTAAGTGTTTGGGTCTTAGTGAACAAGGAGCTTGTCAGAATGCTGCTCTGCTGGCTTCAAAAATCTAGTGGATTGATACAGATGTGCTGTGATAGGCATAGTTCAAAGCCACTCATCAGCTATTTCAAGTAATTTAATTTTACACAGAACTCTACTAACGTGGCTCACACATCCAGATCAGTTTCTGGTGCAAGTTGGTGCTTGCACCAAGGTTAGGGTTAGGGTTACAGCTGACTGGACAATAGGTTGATACGTGTGTTCAGCAGTGCAGGTGTGAAGGGTGAGTTTTTCTCAACTCAGTGCCTTCTCTTACATTTGCTGTTTAAATTTCAGATCCCAAATGTCCCTCTAGATACCACTGCACACATGAAGCTGGTGTCCACAGTGTGGGCTTGACGTGGATCAATAAACTGCACAAATTCCTTGGTTCAGGTGAGTGAGGGAAGTTACAGTAAACACCTGCACTGTGGCAGTGACAGGTTGGTGGATGCAGGTGGTACCAAATCCCTTGCCCTGCAATCACATGTGATGCATTCTGATATGTCTCTTTGTAGATGAGGAAGACAAAGACAGTTTACAAGAGCTGGGAGCAGAACAGAAGTGCTTTGTTGAACACATTCTTTGTACAAAACCATTGCCATGCAGGTAAAAAACAAACCCTTTCTAAATTGCATTCAAATCAGGGAGTTGCTATGGAAAATGTAATTTGTCATCTTTTGCTGCATTCTTGCAATTAAAAGTAATAAAGTTATCTCCAAAGAGCTCAAATAATACAAGTAAGCAATCTGTGTATCAGGATTCTTAATGCACAGTTGGGGCAGTAGCTTAAATTCCTGTGATACTCTCTGGAAATCACCTGTCAGAGCAGCAGAGACTTTCACTTCCATGTACCTGGAGCTTTTCCAAAAGTGAATGTGCAGAACTTCATGGAACAAAGAACTTTCCTGACTGGGTAATTTGTAATTTTTGTGGGTTTTTCCCTCCAGGCAGCCTGCTCCCATTAGAGGATTTTGGATCGTTTCTGACATCCTGGGGCCCACAATGATCTGCATCACCAACACCTACGAGTGTATTACAAGGCCTCTCTTGTACGTGGTTCTGAACTGGTTTGAAGTCCATGGCAGCTGCATGGGAAGGACCTCAGGATATCACTGGTTTTTTTTACTCTCTGATTCTTTCACCCCAGACTTCTGCACCTCTTAAGACACACAGAGAATGAAGTTTTGCCTCCTTGGCTGAGCACTGAAGTGTTATTGTAGTAGCTGCTTACTCCTGATAGGGTGTTTGTAGGGGATATAATTAATCATATCACTTAATGAGTATTAGGATGAGTCAAAGCATCAAAGAGCATCAAAATGTTCTTGATGGTATTGTTGGGGCTTTTTTTCCTTCATTTTTATAATAAGGAATCTGCAAATCAAAACCTTGTTCACGGAGAGTGGTGTGGAGATTCCTCATGGGCACCAGGGTTACGTTTGCATGAAGGGGGGAAAAACTAGTGGGATTTTAGTATGTGCTTTCAAAGTTACTTTGTTTGGAGGTGGTGGCCAATATGGAGTGGTGTGGTACATGTGCATTTGCACAATTAAATGTGCACCTTGAGGGGAGGGAACTACTTTCAGCTTTAATGTAGGACAGGTACATCAGCAGAGCCAGTATTAATGTCAGGTTCTGCAGACTTTCCATTGCTTAACTAATTCCGTACAGGTGGGCAGTGACCTGGCAGACTGCTTTGTAAAGCAGGTCACTCTGCTGTTCCAGCACTTGCTTGCCTTGTTCTGGAACTTTCTTATCCTTAAGTCAAAGGATATTTATGATTCCTGCTCATCAAACAGGGGGTGCGAGCTCCACCAACCTTGTCTAGGGCTGGATTTACCACATAACTGAACCCCCTGCTGTAACACAGTAACTCCATGGTGGGTGAGTTCCTCACTTCACCAGTTATACTGGCATAGTGTCAGTGTTTCTGGCTCCAGTGTGTTGTCCCCTTTGCTGTTCTGTGGCAGGAGCACAGTCCATCCTGCATCCCCTCCCCTGCTCTGCACCAGGGAGGACAAAGACCCGGCTGTTTCCCCGCTCCGCATCGTGGCTGAGTCGGAGCATTCCTTTGAGAAGCACATCCAGGGCATCCTGCAGCGCAGCTCTGCCAATCCCCTGCATCTGAAGTGAGCAAATGCATTTTCCTGGGGCACCTGAACAGGGAATGCTTGGGAAGAGCATGTGTTCATCAGCTCCTGACTGAACAGCACATTGGCTTGGCCATGGCAGGGGTGGAGGCGCAGCGCCTGCTGCCTCGTGCCTCTGGCCAGACAGGAATGGCACCCAGGCCAGTGATGGAGGCTGGGAGGGGATCACCTTGCTCCAGTCTCCTGCCCAAAGCAGGGCTGCCCTCACCTGAGGAGTTTGCTCATTGCTTGGCCCATTGGGTTTGGAGTGTCTTGGGATACCCTGGGATTTCCTCATAAAGAAAAATTATTTATAGCAAAGGGATTTAATTGTAATCCCTCACTTTCATAAGCCCCCTGAGTCCTTTACCATAAACACTGGAAGTGGTTTAAGCCTTTCAAAGGAATGTGTTAAATTGCAAAAACCTCTCTTACTCTTTAGGTCTGCAGATAAAGATTCTGCTCCTCCCCCTGAAGAATGTCTTCAGCTCCTCAGCAGAGCCACACAGGTGTTCAGAGAGGAATATATCCTGAAACAGGACCTGGCAAAAGAGGAAATTCAGCAAAGGTAACGCAAACCCCTCATAAATGTGTGCTGGACAACGTCTCTGTGACACAGCAGCACCAAGTACCGAGCATCCACCCTCCTCTGAGGGGATAATCCTTGCCAATGAGTAAGACTAATGCTGGAATACCAAACTGGAAATTGAGTTACCAGGAAAGCAGGGGTGGGTGTAATGCATGATCTCTGTAGTAGCTCATAGGGGAAAGGATAAAATACTTCTCTTGCTGGTGCTGGTCTGCCAGTGCAGGGTGGCAGGAAACCTGACCTGAGCACTAATCCTGACAAGGGAAAACTGCCTCGAGTCTCTGCTGCTTCAAGTCATACTTATTTATACTATACAGTTAAGACAAAATGGAAGAGTTTGTTCTCACCACTGCCCCTTTTTCAGTGCCGTGGTTCTTCCTACTCCCAGCTTTTTCTCTGTGGTGTAAATCCTGAGTCATCTGGCTGCAGGTGCTTTGATTTTTTTTGTACGTGTTTATTTGAAATAGAGTGAAGCTGCTGTGGGGACAGAAAAAGAAACAACTGGAAGATCTGAATTACTGTCGAGAGGAGAGGTGAGTAGAACCTTTTCTCCAGTCAGACTTCAGGAACCTTTGTGGAAAAAGGAGTTTTTACAGGGCCCAGGTGAGAAATGAAGGCATTCCTGGCGGTAAAGAAGCCTGTAGGTTGTCCCTGCTCCAGGCGGCATCTTTGGATTCCTTGTCCTGTTTCCACGTTCCCTGTGTAAGTGTGAGGGAAGTAAACGTCTCTCCCTTGCATTAAGGAAAAGCCTGCGGGAAATGGCCGAGCGCTTGGCGGACAAGTACGAAGAGGCCAAAGAGAAGCAGGAGGACATCATGAACAGGTGGGTGCACACGGGGCTGCTGTGAAACACAGCTCTGCAGGCGGGCAGGGCAGGCACAGGGTGCTGCACTGCTTTGTTACAAGGCTGGGCTGCTGGAACTCCCTGGGCTGGGGCTCAGCGCTGGTTTGTCAGCACAACTGCAGGCCCAGCCTGAGCCAGCCAGTTCACAAATGCTGCATGAGACCGGCTGGAAGTGAAGTTGTGAGCCCCTGAGACGTGGGAGCTGTGACCGAAGCACCAGGCCGCAGTGCTCTAGGGTAACTGTGCTACCAGGTGAGTTAATCCAGCAACATTTCTTGCTCTCTGCATCAAGGATGAAGAAAGTCCTTCGAAGTTTCCACTCTCAGCTTCCTGTTCTATCAGACACTGAAAGAGACATGAAGAAGGAACTGCAGACAATACATGACCAGCTGCAGCACCTGAGCAATGCTATCAGACAGGTGAGGGGAGGCAGGGCCTGGCTGGTAGGTTATCCACAGCTCCTCCCTCGGTGCTGGCACAACAGAGGACATGTGTTAATTACCAGCAGTGTACTAAAGGGACTTTGTGCCGTCTTGGTGATACAGACAGAACTTCTGCACCCAGTACAAACCCTCGGCTCCCCCTTCTTCAGCCCTGGCAGGGACATTTCTGCTCTTTGCAGGAGGAAGAGTGCAACAGCAGGCGGAGTTTAACCTGGAAAGAATCAGTTCATTGCAGTACAACACACCAGTCTGTAACTAATGAGCTTTCCCCGTGGCAGGACCAGCACTGACTGGGGCCTTCCCTTTCATGCCTGATTTCCAGGTGAAAGTGAAGAAGGAATACCAGCAGAAACTGATGGAGAAGGGTCACAGCCCTCGGAAGCCCAGCATCAGCCTCAGTGCCTACCAGAGCAAGTGCATCCAAACCGTCCTGAGAGAGGAGTAAGTTCAGCTTGGCTCTGCAGAGTCCAGGCCCCGGCACTCCTGGGAGTGTCATCTGAGCTGTGACAGCAGCGCTGAAATAGCTGTGCTGAAAGAGCTGTTTGGCCCTGGATCCCAGGGCGCTCTGTATCCAGCCCGGGATGACAAAACCATCCCCAGCACTGCTCCCATTCCCTCCTTCCACCACCTGAAGCGTTTCCCTTCCCGATTAGTTTTGAGCAAACGTGACCTGCAGCTTTTTAACTTGGATTATTTTTTCCTGAAGGGGAGAACACATCAGGGAGATGGTGAAACAGATCAACGACATCAGGAGCCACGTGAACTTCTAACGTGTCATCCTGCACAGAGGGGCTGGAGGAGCTTTAACTGGCCCTGGGATTTCCCCTTGTATATTTGCTGTTTGTATGTTGAACAATACACCTTTTACTTATTATTTTGTAAAGAATTGTGAAATAAAATACTTTTGATAAGACTCCTTACACGTTGTGTTTGTTGCTTTTCTCCGGGGCAGGGGATGGTGCAGCAGGTGTTTTACATTCCATCTGTTACAGTGTCACACCTCTCAGGGGTGGGGGATTGCTGCTGCCTGGGGTTATCCTGGGATAGTCTCCCACCCTTGCTCCACGGGGGTGCCAGGGGAAGGCCTGTGGCAGGAGGCAGAGGAGAAAGACCAGAGCAGTGCACACACACACTTCAGCAGCTTTTTTTAATTTGGAACACTTTCTCCATAGAGGACACACCTTCAATACAGTTAACAAATGGTTACACTGGAATCCTGGAGACAGCAGAACTCTACACCCACGATTGCACAGGACACCAATGGCTTGGCTCACTGGAATGCAGTATTAACTTCCAAACACTGTTTGCCTTGAGCAAAAGATGGCTCTGGAGTCCCTCTTGACATTAAAAGGCCGATTCAGTACCTGCTGTAGACAGACTCTAGCGGACAATAAATAGTTGTCCCTCCCCCCTTCCCCTTAGAAAAGGCGACATGGGCAAGCCGAGGTTTGAACAGGAGTTACTGCACTGCTAAAACGTGGCACAGCAAGGGGTGCCGGGGAAGCTGCTGGGCAGGGAGGGCTGGTACACCCGGGGGTGCCAGGGCTACCAGACATGCTGCATGAACACTTTTTGTACAGGTTAGGACTATACAGGTACAGGAATGCAGACAGGACTCGCTCTCACCCCTGTCACAGCCCACACCCACAGCCCACGCTGGATTGCTGACCAGGTCACAAGCACTGCCTGAGGGGGAGAACCCCCCCTCCCGACCCCAATCACGCTCCAGAACACCCAGAACTGGAAGGAAGAGCATTTGTTTTCTCATGTTTATGAGCAGTAACGCCATAATCCATCACCCAGTGAGTATCTACACCAAGAGATTTACACATCCTTTACAGTCTTTTAAATTTGCTCCGCAAATTTGGCACACACTGGTTTTTTTAGTTTTTAAAGGCCCCTTTAGATTTCTTAAGTTCAGCAGCAGCTCAGTCACTGCTGAAGCTGCGCTGCCCTTCCCCAGGAGGGTCAGCTGTTTGCAGGGAGCACATCTCCCACCACTTCTGTGAACAGCCAGGGTTCCAATTTCAAATTCAATGCTTTAAAAGGTCTGATCTGAAGTCAACACCAGCTGGTGACAAAGCTGACTCGTGTTCCAACGCTAAAATGGTCACCTGTGCTGAAACAAGAGTACAGGTGTGCAGGTCCAGGATGGAATAAGGTGGTGAAAAGGAAAACAACCGTGTAAGAACCCTCTGCCCCTCCTCTCCAAACTCAAACCACGCCTGGTTCACCAGCAAGGAAAAACACACTCACACACACATCCCGGGCATGCAGAGCTGCCTCTGGCAACAGCTACACTGGTACTGTGGCTACCAAGCAGCCCAAGCCACTTGCCCCCTCACCTCCTTCCCCTCGGGGCTGCAGCCACCACCACACCATTAACAGTCTGTAAAAACACACCCACGGAAAAGCCACCCCAGCCCTGGACTGAAACCATCCAACCCAGCTCAGAGCAGGGCTGCTGAGAACACACCAGTAAGGGACGCTGGAGGCCAGTAACAGGCCCTGCCCTTGCCCTCTCGAACTGGGACAGTCCAGGAGCTCAACCAAGAATTCTCCTACTGTGCAAATCTTCAGGTGCAGTTCCTCCAGCGCTCAGCTGCTGAAGAGGGAACAGGATGTGCTGTAGTTTTGCCTTACAAGAGGCTTCCTCGCCCCTGCTGCACAGGTGAGCTGGTCCCCAGGTACAGTAACCAACTCGACAACCAGTTACACCTCAGTTTTTGGGAAGGGAGGGAGGGAACAGAGGAAAGAGCTTTTCATTCTGCAGCTGCCACTAAAGGCCTCTATTTTTGTCTCCAAAGTTCACCCAACACAACAGGACTCCAAGCATTGGAAAACTGAATGCACAACACCTGGTACTGGATTTATGCATCAGGACCCTCAGCTCAGCACAGACTGAGAAAGGCTGAAAACACCCAAAATCTGGTAAGAGCCAAATACTAAAGACCCAAGTCACACCTCAGTGTCACATGTATGTGAAATTCAGTGTTACCTTAAGAGGATGACAGCTCTGCCATCTGTTAGTCCAGTCATTGCTAAGGTGGGGAAAATGGCTTTTGGGTGTCAGGGTTATGAAAGGGATTAACATGATTTAATTCTTGCAAGGAGTGACAAGGACTTGAGCTTGTATGCTGCTTTTTGGCTGTTTTTAAGGCATTCCTCTTCAAAGCCACCACTTCTGACTTTATGTCAGTAGCAGGATATACACTGCTAAAAATAGGATTTAAGCACTTAAAACATAGTCATGTGCATGACAGTTTGGAGCATTTTCTGTCACTTTTGAAGGTGATGAAGAAAAGCAGATCCCTGACCAAGGATGCAAAGGAAAAAACAACATGGAATGGAGGAAAGTCTAAGAAGTTTCGGACAGTGTGATCTGCTCCTTCAGCCTCCTTCTTTGAACTGAGTTTTAAGCAGTTCAAGAATTGAGTCTGCACCACCAGTATCATCAACGCCTGCAACTGCACAGGAAACCATCCAGGTGTGTGCCCAGAACTGCAGCAGCTGGAGGAGGAGGAGGAATGGTCACATCACCCTACCCATTTACAGAACAAAGAACCCAAACCTGGCTGACCACGAGAACTCCCTGCCCCTGCCATGCAGACGGCTGGCTGCACAAACAGGGCACAGCCCCCCTGAGCCTTTCCCTGGCACCAGACCTCAGCCAGGAGCTGCTGTGCCTTCCATGCTGCCCCAGCACAATCCTGCAGCTCCTGCACCTTCCTGCCCTGGCTGGGAGCGAGTCCCTGCTTGCAGACCCACAGCTGGTGGGTCTCCTTCAGCACCTTCCCGTGAGAGCTCCTGGCTTTGCTGTCACCCCCGAGCAGAGCAGACCTGCACCACCTCCTGCCAAGGCTCACACAGTGCACGGGACCTCCACCAGCTTTTTGTGGTTCGAGACTTCTTTTTGGTTTGCATTTGGGGTTTTTCTTTTTAATTTTTCCACAGAGAAGGGATTCCAGGCACTGCTCAGCTTTAGAGATGAGAGACAACCAGTTGTAGCTCCATATTCTAAATTACATTGCTGAAGAGAGATTACAAAACAGTGCATTTCTTGTGCTTTTCTTTCAGTATCTGAATTCAACAGAAAAATGGCAAGGAGCTAAATTCTCAGTACAGTTTCCTTTTTTTTTTTTTGGGTTAGCATTTATCTGTCCAGGAGAGACACAGCTCACTCACATCCAGGTTTCAGCAGCATTCAGATTCTTCACAGAGCCAATGGTTTAAAAAAAAAAAAAAGTACTGAGTTACGAAATAAGATCAATATCCAGTGTCCTGCTAATAAAGTCATATTTTAATATAAAATATTCATACAGCATACTCTACACCTCATTCTCTCTGCTAGCTGAATACTGTTACTGACTATTCAAACAGAAAAACTTCAACCACTTTGCTCTTCAACGTTTTGGAGGGACAATACGGTTTCCAGCAGCTACTCTGATCACAGTAGTGGGGGAAAGGACAGAGGGAAAGACGGGGGTCAATGTTCCAAAACTCTCTATTAGGTTACGAAGTCGGCTGAAAGAGGGAAGTTTTTCAGAATGTAAGGACTGATCCCACTCAGTAGAACACGAAACACTGCACTCATTAGTGTTTCCATTAGAAAGTTCTCCTTCCTACACTGCAAGTCACCCTCGTGCTCTCTTCCTGCCCAGTACGAAACCTTGTTCCCCTCTAGAAACAAAACCTAAGCCACTGCTCCTCTCTGTTGTCTTCTGCTCTTTCGGTTAGAGTTAAATAATAATTAATGTTGCTATAAAGATGAGTTAAAAACCCCGGGCGCGGCCTCGCAGCTCCTCCGCAGGGTGTCATGTCTCGGGGAGCTGATTAATGTCCGTCAGTTTGGTGTCGTTCAGGATGGCTCGGATCCTCTCCAGGGAATCCGCCTGCCGGATCCGCTCCAGCTGCACCTGCAGGGAACCAGAGCAGGGGAGTGAGCAGAGCTGGGCCAGGGCAGGGCCCCCAGGGCAGAGAAGGCACGAGCTTCATTCAGGCCCAGGAGCAGGAGGAGGGAAGGAAGGAAGGAAGACATACAGCAGTTGTGATTCTACAATAAACCCCCACTTTCTGGGGGGCTCAGGCAAACCCTCCCCATCGCTCTGTGTTTTGCCACTGACACTGTCCTGGCAAACTGGAGGAGACATGGAAAGCAAAGAAACTCTCACAGAAAGAATGCAAATGCCTAATGTGTGCCTTGGAGCCTCTCAAGATACTAAATGCTAAATGCTCTTGGAGGAAACATCCCATTTCCAAGCTCAATCTTCCCAAGCCAGGACAATTCAATAGTCTCCTTTGTCCTACCTACTCCTCCTCCAGACACACCAGAACAAGAGAGGACAGATCTCTATTGTCCATCCAGCTAAACTCTGTCTAGTAAACAACCTCCCAGATTCTGCTTTTAGTTTCCAAATAAACCTGAACGCTTGACTCAAAAAACAATTGTGTTTTGAATTCTGCTGAATGTCACTGAGCAGCCTGGCCAAGGACGCTGAGGAGATGGGGCTGGGACTCAGCAGAGTAAGTTGGAACATAAAGGGGGTGAAATTCTGGAGACACAGACCCTGAGGGTGAGACCAGCCCCGCTGTGGCTTCCCAAGGGACAGTCAGTGGCTCTGCAAACACAGAACTGCAGGTCCCTTCGTGCTCTCTACAGTTTTGGCAGCAGAAAAACCAGCACTGGCCTCCATGAACACCCGAGACAAAACTCCTGCCTTCACCTCATCACCAACCAGAGCCTCCACTTTTTGGAGGGAATACAAGGGTAGCAACAGTGACAATGGCAAGGAAAAGACTTTCAGACAGCATAACCAAAGCTATAACCCAAAGAACCCGTCCATATATTCATATCAAACACTCAGTGATTTACTATGAAAAGTAACACACTGGAAACATCAGGAGATGGACAATGGAAAACAGGGGTCTGAAAGTGCCATCATTTACGGCTCTCTACAGTGTCTTTTGGTACAACAATTGTGCATCTTTGCTGCTGAGAATCAGCTGGAACCACAGCTAAAATCACACTGGGCTTTAAGAATAATATCATACCAGGGATACCTGATCGGTTTATTATGCTAACAACTTTTAAAATAGTTCATAAATACCAACATAAGAAAATGACAACTGCTACTTCTTATTTTACACAGCTCTGGAGAAATAACGAGCCGAAAGTAGCACCCCACACACTGATTGCACTTTCCTTACCTGAAGTGTCTGAGAAAGCTTCACAAAATCCCTCTGCACTTGCTCACTGACATCTAGTTCAGTCTGCAAACGCTGAGCTTTGTTCTTCTCCTCAAACACCAGCTGCTCCAGGTTGGCCTGCAGAGGAAAAGACTCTTCAGTGAGTCAAAAGGAGAAGCTTGTACCAACTGATTAAAGTGTGACACTAGAGCAAAGCAGCAGGTTATTTTCAGAGTCCTGGCAACAAATTAAACCGGACCTTCCACACCTCAGTTTTCCTAACTGCAAAATCAGGGGCTGATACCCATTAACAAATGTCAGTAGCGTGGTTAAACCATGAAAAACTCAGTGTCTTCCAGCAGCTGTGACCAAGGAGCTCAAAATACAAAGGCAGAGCTCTGAGTTTTACTGAAGTATGATCAGAGATAAGGGAGCAGTCTGCTGCTGAAAAGAGAGCTGTGCTGCTGCCTTGAGTTTTGGTCAGAAAAGTAACTGAGGGAAGGAAAAACCCCAAAAGGAGGGTGAAGGGGCAATTCAGCCCCACTACTTTATAACCCCAAGTGCCAAGTGACTGGGGTGGGCATTGGAACCACACCCAGGGGACAGTGTTTCTCTGCCAGTTTCTTACCAACATTCAAAAGCTCCTTTTTTTTTTTTCCGTTCTTACGTAGTGCCAGTTCTCTGCCTGCTGATCAGCAGACAAGATGCAGATACACTCCACACCCAGACATCACAGCTACCTTTGCTGCAGTCTCCTTCTTCAGCTGCTCTTCTAGAGTGTTCTTTGCTTCCTGCAGACTCTCCAGCTGCTGCAGGTTTTCCTGTGAGGAACTTTCCAACTATATAATAAAAAATTAAAAAAAAAAAAATTGTTAACTAAACCTCCCAACATTTCAATCTCCCACAGTCCCTCCGTAAGTAAGCACAGCTCAAGTATCCTTCTGGGAGTCAGAAATACACCTAAAGAACCCCTCCTAGGGATAAGGGAAATACCTGAATAACACCTCTTTTCTCTCAATTTATCTCTTTTGGGAGCTGGAGAGAATTGTCCAAAGCTGACATTTACGTTAGTGTTAGGTATCAGTCAGGAATTAGTTAATCCAATATTTAGGCTACAGATTATTAAGCAGAGCAAACACCTTCCAAGGGATAGACCTATGACTGTGTCCCAGTCCTACACTGGCATCAATACAGAAAGAAAGAACCCTTTATTAAAAAAAAACAAAACAAACCAAGAATCCCAGTGGAAGGGCTCCTTACCTGTTCTTTTTCAATTTTTATTCTTTCCAGTTCAGCTTTTAAACTGGAAATGGAAGCTGAAAAACAAGAATATTGAAACTTAAATGCAGGAAACACAGAAAACTGTTCATCCCCTGTTTACTTCCACTAATACTTGAAGGAGGATTAAGCCCACGTTACATCAAAGGCACCTCAAAAGCAAACAAGTACAAAAGATTGAACTTTAGTTTTCAGCTTCACAGCTTGGTGTATCTGCTATCAAAATGGCCAGTATTTAGAATTCAGATAAGCCAAATTACCACAAAAATCAAGTCTTTGTGCACCCTCTGAACCTCTAATGTTCCTACCCTGAGCCTGTGCCACCCCTGCTCACCTATTTCCTCTTTGCAATTCTCGATTTCCAGCTGTAGGGTTTCTTCTATATTTTCTTTCAAATATTGTTCAGCTTGGATCTGTTCTTTCAAGAAGAGGATCTCAGCCTTCAGCTTCTCCTCGAGGTGATCAGCTGCTGTCCTCACACTGATGATGTCCTCGCGGTACTTGAGGATCAGCTCACGGAGCTCCTGCAGCAGAACACGGGGATTATCCCCTCGAGCACCCACAGCTCTGCATTTCCCAGCACACCAAAGCCCCAGCACACCAGATCCTGCACCCAGCAAGGGATCCAAATTAGTTTCCTTGGCCATAAGAAACACAGAATGTGTGGAGATTCATGTCCCCACAGGTTTGTGATGCTCTCCCTGCCCTTCACCTCCCCCTGAACAAAGGGAGTGGCCACGAAAGGGATGATAAGGCTTATCATTATCCAGGGCTCAGGATTATTACTGGTCTTAACTGGACAGAAGTGACTTTGCTTGACTTACTGAATGAATACACTGGAGCCCTGGTGACTGGACACTTGCGTGTCCAGTTGCAAAATACAGCTTGAAGTGGCTGAACTGGGATAAACCCACACTCCACTGATGACAGAGCAGCTGTCAGGACATAGTTAACTCATTTTATTATTATTTATCCTTAACATGAACTATACCAATGGCACAGTGGGATTAGATTGCTGGTTTTGTACATGACAGACTTGCAGGGTTAAAAGCCCAATTACTGGTGTTAGTGATTTAAAGCTGTTTTACCTCTGCTGCTTCTGGTAGAATGAAATCTTCAGCTTGCTGTAAAGACACATGCAAGCTGTGCTTCCCTTGAAGACTTTCATTATCCTTCTGCAGCCTCACCAGCTCTTCTGAAACCTGCTCCCTCGACTGGGTCAGGACAGCCTTCAATGCAAAGAAAAGCATAAATTCTCCCTTAGGGTCATGCTCAGATCTCTCCTGCTCCATTTGCTATCACTCGTAAATGCTTTCAAAGGTCTGGGGAACTCATTTGCTTTGTAAAGAGGGGAAACAAAATGATGGTGTGGATCAACACGGGCAGTTCCCTCTTGCCTGGCCTGTGCACCAGGAATAAAGGCAAGACCAGCTTTAACTTTACAGGCAGAGAGGAGGAACCAAGTGCTAAACACAGCATTGCTCAGTGTCCCACTTTTCTTCTGTATTTATCCTTTAGCTGGCTCTGCTCACAGAGGGGAAGGAGTGGGGCAATCACATGTGCTTTCAGGAACTGGCAATGATGTTTATGAAAGTGTTGATTAAAATTACAGCACTCAGCTGTAAGAGCAGGTTATTAAAAAACCTGCAACATTCCTCCTGGAGCTTTCCATGGTAGGTGTCTGCCTCCCACTGTTCTTTGAGGGAAACATCAAAACAGCTGATCCCTTGTAAAGGAAAAGGATGAAGAGGACATAGCTTTGCTTGCATTATAAAAGCAAAAACATCCAGTGAACTTTTCCAAGAGGAATGGTTGCTTTGGTATGGGGGAATCAGGGACTTGAGCTCTGCCAAGAGCTGCATTATGGGTGGGCAGCACAAGAAGCAGACTCAGATATTGATCTTTTTCTGGATCTCCTGCAGACCCACACACCTGCTCTCCCCCAGAACATCAGACACAACACCCCTGCAAGCAATGCCCTGATGTCCTAGAGACGCTCCCAGACCCCAGAAATGCAAGACTGGGATTCACAAGGGTGAATTCTCTCAGTCCCCCAGAAATGCTGTGCCAGGGAGGGAAAAAGAACCTCGATTCTAACACAGGAGGGAATGAATTGCTCTAAGGAAGTCAAACTTAGCTCTAGAACATGAGGTCCTATTCTCTGGCTTAATTCCAACAAGACACTCAAAATAGTTCAAAAAAATTCAATTCCCATCCTTATCTCTTCTGGGTGTTAGGGCTGACATTTGAAGTCTGACCTGTAAAAACACTGAGCATTCATCACCAAAACTCAGGAAAATATTCACTACTGATGGTCCTTGTGATGAATCCTAAAAAACTGTCTTGAGGAAATCTACTGCCTTCAGACTTGAGGTAAAGTTAAAACATTAAATGGACATGAAATGTAGATAATGAGGAAAGGAGCTGACTGCTAGTCTCCACTGAGGATATGGATGAACACAGCATGACAGGCTGACCCCAACTGTCCCAGGTCCAGCACCTGCCACCAGAGCTCACTCGAGCAGGATCTTTCCCAGTTAAGATGCTCAGCTCTCTCCAGCCAACCTTGGCTGGGCAGCAACACAAAGTCTTTGGCAAACAAAAAGCATTTTGGTTTTTACACAAACAAAAATTGAGCTCCAAAGGTCAGACAAAGAGGGCTGGTCAAAGGATCTCTGGGTTTAACCTGCCTTACCATTTGCTCCTGGACACTCCTCTTGGCTTGCAGAAATGCCTGCTGCAGTTCACTGAGGAAGTTCTCTGACTTCTGACACTTGGCCATAAGCAAGGAGATCTTAAAGGAAGAAAACCCACACAGACACGTTAGATACAAAGCAGGAAACAGATTCTGAAGAAGAAATAACCCCCGAGGTTCTCTTGCCTGTTATCATTACTAATAAACACCTTGAAATTTCAAACTAATCCACTGAAGATTATTTGGATATTTTGGGGCCAAAATTGGATAACAAGATACTAGAGACATGTTAGTTTTATCTAGGAACTGTGCAGACTCAGGTGGAGCAAAACTAACACTGGAAATTCTCATTTGTGTTGCCTCTACAGTCAACAGTCCCCTGTATCCAACAGAAGATGAGTTCCTGTTACAGACTTTTCAAGAACAATATCCCTCCCCTCTCAATCACCAAATGCCTGTACCTGATTAGAGGAGTCTTCAGCACTTTGTTTCATGTAATCCTCCAATTCCTGTTTATCTTTCATTGTCTTTTCCAGCTGGTCATTAGCCTGTCTCAGCATCACCTGCAGCTTTTTCACCTGTGTTGTCACAACAAAATAATCTCATTTTCCATTCTCTTGGGGAGCATTTATTTTCTGGACTCCATCCCACCCCCAAACCACAAAAAGTCCCTCAAAAATCCTGTGCAACCCAGAAGCTCCTTTGTTGTCCTTCTGAAACAGCCTCCAGCAGAGACCATCCCTCTAAGGAAACATGGGACACCAAACTGCACTGGCCCATTGCCATGCAATGACTTCGGTCACTTGTTTCCAAGCACAATGTGACTCACGCCTTCCACACCCATCTGAAAACGGCTCTTCAGTGCACGGCAGGAAACAAATAGCCCCTAAGACACCACAGTCATTTTATGCTGTTAGGATGTGCCTTTACTGCATGGTCTAACAGCACCAGCAAGTGGTTCTTGGAGGTGAATCCTTCAGAAATATGTACACGTTGGTGCTCAGGACCACACAGGAATAGCAAATCAGGTTATGTCACTAAAATGCCAGGAGTTATCCAGATCTTAGGTATGCTGACATTGCTCAATTAAAAACAAGGAATGGCTCGTTGTTGCATCCTTAGTAGTTCAAAAACTAAAGCAAGAAGAGAAATCCCACCTGGTCTCTTGTCTCAGCTTCCTGGATCTGGATCCCTTGCAACTGCTTCTCATAGTTGGAGCACATGTCACAGCGTCTGCCCAGCTTGTTCCCTGCATTCTGCACCTGGAGAACACAGACTTATCACCTGCCAGAAAGGCCACAAAGGGCTTCAAGGCATGCAGGAATGCTACGCACTCCAAGGTGTGTTGTGTGATCACAAAACATCACAGCTAAGAGGCAGAGACAGACTCATGTAACGGCAAGATTAGGCTGCTCGAAAAGGAAAGGGTGACACGAATCAGCTGGGGGACATCAGCCTGTCCCACTGAGTCCCACTGACAGCACAAATGCAATAACCCATGGCATTTAAGAGTTCATCAAGTCACTCAGTGTGCCCTTTTGACATCGAGAAACCAAAGAGGAGAGAAGGGAAGAAAGTGCTGGGGTGTGCAGCGGGGCAACAGAGAGAAAAGCTGCTCCAGTTGGAATCGAAATGGTTTTGGCCACAGGGACAAATGGAAGTTTCATCAAAGATTCAGCTGCAGGTCAGGTCTGAGCTGGAACTGCGTTTGTATTTGCTGCTCCATGTCCTGCCCACACTGAGTGGCATTCACACACCAGCGTGTGCCCCTGCCTCCAGAAACGCGTGGGAAGCGGCAAATTCTCGTCTGAATTCTAAGAAAGGGTTGGAGTAAAGCACCATCACAATGTCCACAGGGCAAGGCAACAGTCAAGAGGAGGGGATTTAACTCAGATCTGGGATCAGGATGCTGAAATTTCTCCAAGCATAGCAAATCAGTAGGAAAACAAAAAAACAAACCAAAAGAAACAAACCAACGGGTTTGGCGAGACCTCCTAAGTAATGATTTGCACTTAAGTTAAATTTCAACAAGTTAAGGAAATAAAAATATCATTAGTTCTTCACTTCAGCTGTCCTTTATCTGGACTCTTCTCCTTCACTGCATTCTTACACTCTTTTTTTTTACCCCGTCTTGTCCTCCTTTTTACCCACTATGGATTGTTATCTCCCCCTTCCTTTTTTACCCCTTGATGTGTTGCTCCTTGGCCTCTCTTCCTCTGAAAGAGTAACCATAGGAACCCCACAATACTCCCTTTTTCACCAAGAAACCAAATGCAAGCTTTGAACTGGCATCACATAAAAGCTGCTGAAAAACTGAGAGGCAGAACACCCAAAAGCAACCATTTCCTTGGTCATCCAGACTGAAATTGGAACGGGGTTTAGTCTAATGTGCTACTTGTTGCTCTCAGGAGTCAGTTGTTGATGATGCAAGTCCCTAAAAATTTCCTGAAGCCTCCTCTGTGGCAGCTTTGTGTGTTTGCACATCTTGGCTGCTCATTTCCAAATCGCACCCATGCACAGCCCTCAGGAAAAGTCCTTGGCACCATCTTTAGCCCTGCTCCTTCTGATCTCTGCACTCTCCTTGTCATCCCCACTTCCACTAGAACACCCTTCCCTTAGTTTCCCATCTTCTCCTTTGCTTTTAACTTCTCCCATCTTTTTTCACCCTGTCACATAACCGTGAGATCAACAGCCAGCCCTGCCAGTCCCCCCAGAGTGTAACCCATCCTGTGTTCAGTAAGGGTGTCTGTCCCACGAGCAGAGCCAGGGAACACTGCTGACATCTCATGTGCTTTGCCTACAGAAGCATTCCAAGGGGGAAAAGTGAACAGCTGCCCACAACAGCTGTGGCTGCCCCATCCCTGGAAGTGTCCAAGGCCAGGTTGGATGGCGTTTGGAGCAACCTGGGCTGGTGGAAGGCGTCCCTGCCCATGGCTGGGGGCCGGGATGGTGTTTAAAGTCCCTTCCAACCCAAACCGATCTGTGACTCTCCAATCATGCTTTCCAAGAGCTCCATCTCCCCCTGGAGCAGCGCTGCTGGCCACGGCTCTGGAGACATTCAGGAAGAGCAGCTGTTATTTAAGCAACGCTGAGACCGAGCGAGCAGAGCACGGCGTCCTGCTCTTTCCTCTCACGGCCGGCTGTGTGTGAAGCCCAGGGGGCAGAGCTGTGCCCTGGCAGGGCCCACAGCCCGGGCAGGGAGTGCAGGGGACCCACCTCCTTCTGCAGCAGGTTCCACTCGGTCTCGCTGACCAGGCGGTACCCGCTGGGGGACACGTAGGCGCTCTCCACGCCCTGGGTGACGCTGGAAAGCAGCGAGGCAGTCTCTTCTTGCTCTGGTGTCATTGCTTTGATTGCTTTTTCCTGATCTTTGGTTAACATGAACCCACTGGGCATTTGCAGAGATCCAAGGGAAGCCGTGTCAAAGTTCTCAGAGACCGAATCTGCTCCAACGAGCGGCCCAAAATCCGACTCATCCAGGTTCCCAGCAGATTTTGCTTTGTTGTTGTATCCTAAAGCTTTGGACTGTAAAGATCCAGATGTCCCCAGACTGTCTGTTGACTGTGCTCTCCGTAGTCCATCTTTAAACATGTCCGTATCTGATTTATTGAAAGATTCTCCAGAAGAAAGAAGCAAGTCTGCATCCAGGGAATGGACTGAGCCATGGGTGCTGTCCACCTGCACCTGGAATGGGAAAACAACGGAGAAAAAGTTAGGTGCTCCATTTTAGGAAGGCACAGGAACAATGCTGGACACCAGGTTCAGGCAAATTTAAACTGGCTTTGGCAAGAACAGCTGATCACTAAGCTTAAGACAGCAGAGGAAAGGACAGGGAACTCAAATGTGCCAGCTGGAATTAAAAAACAAATAAAACAAGTGAAAAAAGAGTCCTTTAACAAAACGCTTTTGTAAGAATCTGTCTTCCTGCCAGATAAGCAAGGACACAGTCACCTTCCACCTTCCAATATTTGAAACAAGGTGTTTCCTCCTCTAAAGAGATAGACTTGCACTATCCCTTCTACAACTATAATCTACAAAACAGAAGGCAAATGCTCCACCTTCTCTAGTCAATTCATAAGTCTTTCATAAAACAAACACTTCACTTTAACAGAAAGATAAATGGAGAATGATACACTTAAAATCTACCCTCTACTGAGAAATGAATGTTCTTTTTCTATTTCTTTCTTCTGCTTTGTCTGACAAAATATTAAAGTATTTTCTTCACAAGATGATTTGTACATAAAATAAAACAGAAAGGGAAAACGCTGGGCTTAAACAGAAAGGTATCCTGGGGAAGGCCAACCCCAAAAGCCACACAAACTGTCCTGTGACGTGTATCAGGCACATTAAGCCTCTTGATCTATTTTTATTTTTTGTAGCACTGAAAAGAGAGCAGCAATGCTTTATTTAAAAAGCATATGACTGCTTTCAAAATACCTTCCAATACATTATGTGCTTCTGCTTTGCCATTAGGCACAGAAAGAAAATACCACTGAGAACCAGCCTGTCGAGAAAAATTCTCATTTCTGAAATAGGTCCAGCAGAGAGTTCTTGTAAGTGCTCTACAGCCTACAATATATACATTTATTATGTACCAGTGGATTATGAGTGTTGTAAATGCCTTGTTTTAATCATTTTAGGCAATAATATTTATATATGTGTGTATATATACGAGTTCAAGTTCATAATAAAAGAGTCAAGAGAATACAGACTTCTATAAAACTGTGTCTTCAGACCACAACCGAAAAAACACTAACAAATCATCTGTTTGTACTGCAAACTGCCCAACAGAGAAGAGCTCAGAACTCAAATTATGGCAAGTTCTAAGACATGATCAATAATGTGATTCATTATCACGTGCCAAACGTATCCCGTACTCTTAAAAAGGTCATAAATAACAACAAAACCAAAGACACGGAACCAAAGCACTTTGGAAATTAAGGCCTTTCTCAAAATACAACATTTCCCGTTATGTACAAACCCTATAATTAAACAGATGGTGTGATTAAGGGACTAAAGAATATCCAGGGAACTGAGATGGAAGAAAACCAGAGAATACACATTTTTTGTTCACCACCCGTGTGTCTCATTTGCATATCTGGGTACAGAAGGGTTGGTTTACACACAGGGTTTGAAGAAGAAAGTTGTCTTGACTGTAGGATAAAGGGCAGAACTAGATCTCAGCTACATTTGGATGTTATTTCTGCATTCTGAACTGCTATAAATCCTTGACAAAAATAAAGGGCAGACTCTAAGAAGGCTTTTCCCCTTCTAAACACTGGCTCACTCTGCAAATTCCCAAGTTCTCTTGAAGCTTAAACAAGCTTCCAAAGCACAAAAACTTGGTGGGTTTTTAATAAATTTATTTTTTTTTGCTTACAAAACCAAAGCAGACCCTGTGAAATGGTAAGCACAGAATTCAACCAGAAGCTTAGCAAAGCAGCTGCAACACACTGGCTGAATGCTCAGATATAACTGGCTTCATTCTGAATATCTCAGAGTGCTGGAACGTGGTTATAAAGCCCAAGAGAACGTCACAGCAGTTAACATCCAGAATGCAAAAGGTAAATTACCATTTTTAATGGCATCTCTCAGGATTGTCTTCCAATCTTTATGAGAATTTATATATTCAAGTACACCTCCAAGGATTGTTTAATTGCTTGATAAGAATTAGAAGCTACAGAGAATGGAGGACAGTAAGTTTGCATTTGTATTTGCAATTAACACCCTGAGGAATGTGCAAGATCCAATGGTTTTACCTCTTCATTAGAGAGCTGTGCAAGGGTCTCCTCAGGGGCCAGAGAACATGAAGCTTTTGTTTCATCATCTGAATCTTTTTGCTTCTCTTCCTTTGTCTTGCTAAGCCTTTGCTGATCATCTTCTTCCTAGAAATCAGTGGTCAGTGGAGCAGATGTAGAAAATGGGATTCAGTTTTGCCACAGCAGGCATGACATCAGCTTTCATGATAAACTAAGCTACAGAGAAGACACTGGAAAACATTATTTTGCTGTTTATCACGTGAATATTCTTTTAGTTTAAAAAAATCTAATGTTTATTCCACAAGGCACCCAAACTGACTTAAATGAGAACTCACTTTCCAAGTTTAGTGGCCAATTCATGTTCTAGAATAATTTTATTCAAAGAACATTTTGCCTGAGTCAAAATTCTTATTAATAGGGATTCCCAAATAAGCAACAAAACCAGCTGGCACACTGGCTATTGTATAGAATACATAGATATAACATATTTGTATCCCCAGAGGCCCATTAGCAGCCATTTACAAGCATGAGCATTAAAATAAAGCGAAAAGAGGAAGTGCCTGATCCCTTTAAACAATGGAACATAAGGAAAAAGAATCCAAAGAAAGACATCATAGATCACTAAGTCATAAAGTACATACACAATCATTTGCATAAGATAATCTAAAATGGAGGTCTCAGTTTATGCCTAAAATATGTCTTAGACTGGAAAAACCCAGAAAGAAGTGAAACTGGCTGTCCTGACACCCTTAACCCAGAGGTTTTGCCTCACAGATCACTCTTTCTTCCTCCAAGATAAATGAAGAGGCAATAATATCCACAAATTAAAGTACTGCCAACATTACTTTCAAAGTTACTGCAGACATTAATATTAAAATATTGGCCCAAATGGAGAGTGTCTGTTACAACTCTCAGGTGTCACTCCAAGGGCAGGTTTCTGTTCCAACTGTCACCTCTCATCACTGGAAATATTCACACCCTTGTCTCCAACTATTCCCACGCCTGTTGCACCACAACAAGCCTCCAGCATCACAAAACCCGAGGCAAGCAGCCACTCACCTGGTCCTTTTTCTTCAGCTCCTCCACCTGCCGGAGCTGCTCCGAGGTCAGCACGATCTCCATCCTTTGCATGTCCCTCATCAGCAGGCGCTGGGACTCCAGGAACTGGTCGTTGGCTTTTTGCCACGTGTGTTTCAGCTGGTTGTGCTGCTGCCTCTCTTGCTCCAAGAGATGGCAAACTGTGCACAAAGAGTCACTCTGAGCCAGAGTTGTTCCAAGAGATGCATTTTCATGAACAAAAGTAATTATTGCTCTGATCAAGAACAGGCAGGGCTTTGTCCGACAACTACTTGGGATGAAATAAGGCATTTTCTTAATTCCCAAACTTGGCTTGTGATTAGGGATGCATTACTGACAGTTTAGGATTTCCCAATGAGAAGATTAATGCCTCAGCTTCATTTATGAATTCTGATAGTTTACTTTTTTAGTGCTGGACCAGTATTCAGCACTGACACACCTCAGGGAGCCAGATCAATACATTATGGAAATACTGCTCATAATTATGCACAAATAAATCACACGTAAAATCACTTTGGTAAGAATGAAACTTGCAATACTTTGAGACTTCAGCAGAAACTCAGCAGCATCCCTTGTTGTTTTCCTCTGTCATAAAAGAACCCCGCATTCAACTCTTCTGCAAAGACTTTAATGCCTTTCACATTTAAAAGTGCTGCTTCCCCCTCCCACTTTCTTTAAATCCAATTCAAATAAGAGATGAGAAAATAATTCACAGCTCTGTTGGGGTTTGCATCCTTCAGTGCAAAAGGATGAGAGGTTTATTATTAGGGAGGTACCTTCATGAAGTTCTTTCCTCAACTTCTCTGCATCTTCCTGCAGGACTGATTTCTGTGTGTTGAGAACAGCCACATACATCTCCAAGTCTGTCCTGCATGACTTCTCAGCTTCCAAATAATGGTTCAGTTCTTTAACCTGCAGCAAACAGGGAAATCAACCATCCCAGCCTGGGATCACTCTCAGGTGATTTCCATGTTAGAAGTGACAGGTCACCTGTTCAGGTAATGGACGGGTGCTGAAGGGGAAGGTTATTTCTAGAAATCCAAAACATTCAACTACCAGTGTGCAAGCAGTGCTTGCATTTCTTTCTGAACACACGACTCATTAAAATTCCGCTAAGTCAAACCTCTCCGTGTATCACAGTGCTAACAGCTGGATCACAACAGCACAGGGATGGCAAAGAGGCAAACAGCTCAGGAAGGCAGACAGAGGCAATCCTTTAATCAGTGCTGATAAGCCAACAACTAAGTAGGATGTGGAGATGGTTTAAAACAGAGTAATAATAGTAGTCACAACACATGACGATGGGGCAAGCCTGAGCTAAGCCTAAGAAGAGAAGAAACAGGGACAGACAAGAAAAGGAACATTCAAGCTCAAGAAATATTGTTGCAAAAAAGAAAGAGAAACCTGTCAGTGAAGAGGAATTCTATCAGGAAATACTGAAGAAATATATTTTGATTTTTTGCTTCTTGTTTTTTAAATAGCAAAGCCAACCAAGAACCAACAAAGCCCTGCAGAAGCTCCAGTGAGCACCTTTTAGGACAGGGTTATGTAAACATCTCTCAGCCGTGATGGAGAAACAGATCCCACGCTGCAACAAGCAACAGGCTCAGAGATCTCTTTATGGCACTATTCAGCTTTAAGGTTTGCTGAGTCACAAATCACAGGAGGTTTTATCCTAGAGGAAACAAAAGCCTTCAGGCCATTCCTAACTGGCTCCAGGAGCTGCTCTTCATCTTCCTCACCACAGGCCGGGTGACACCGACACCAGCCCAGAGCTCAGGACACCCTTGGGCTCCGACTGCCACTCGTGGTGGGGACAGCTTCTCCTGCCCCAGGACACCAGCTCTTCCATCTGCTGGAGCCTTTGAGATGGAAAAATCCGACTCCCAGAGTCTCTGTGGCTCCAAGTGCGACAATAATCTAAAGGCCAGGCTGCCAGAGAGGTGCAAAGCAGGTTTATTTTTAGGGTTTTTTCTATCACTAGCAGACCTGAAGCTGTGCAATTTATTCTAAGCACAGATCACACACACACTGCAGTCCCCCAAAACAAAGTGGGAAGAACATATACAGGCCAACTACGCCCTTTTCACTACAGGAGACAAGATGTATGGGGCACAAGGAGTTCCACAATACACCTTCTTATCTCCTCCAAAATTTGACTTTACTTATCTGCACCAAACTAGCACGTTGCAAGACACAAATCAGGGTCCAGTTACAGCTCCACCTCACCTTGGATGCTTCCAACTCTTTTATTTTCTCTTCAGCTTCTGCCAGTTTCTCCTTGAGGGCTGCAATCTCTTTCTCCATGGGCATCACAACCGAACGCAGCTTCTCGGCGTCCTCCTGTGCCTGAAGTTAAGGCAATAAATTGTAACACACCAGCAGAGCTTCCACCACAACAGTTCCCACTGCTGGAGACACTTGGGGAGAATCTCTCCATCAACATAAAAAGCTGACTGAACTTCCACTTTCACTCCCACTGCTATTTATTTAGTTCAGCAGCCATCTCTGTGACAACAGGCTGGTATTACTCCATTCACAGAAAGCAGCTAAATTTGACATCCAGGTATGGATGAGGCTACAAATATCTGCTTTAGAAGGGAATGTTAGCAAATCTATGACTCTTGAGACCTGGCAGAAATTTCATGGGACAAGCATTTCAAAATATGTGCACTTTTCTGTTATTAAAGGCCTAACTTATTAAAGGTCCTGCAACCTGCTGCCACACAGCACACATAAGAAAACCCAAAAGAACTGCATGGTGAAGAACTGTCCATGCAGTTACTTATTTAGGAAATTAAAAGCAAAAGGATCTGCAAAATAACACATAGTATAGCTTGGTTGTGTTTTGGAAGATCATTTTTCAACATTAAATGTAGCATCATGTTTTGGTGTTCTTGTACTAAATACTTCAAACTATATATAGACAATTTATCACAAACCCCATGATTTTTTCACAAAGTTCTAAGAGGATCAAAGGACAACAGAATTAGAAGACTGATACAAGGAAACAAAAAAGAGAAAGAGCCAGGTAACACCCATAAGAAATAAAAGGAGAAATAGCATCCAGAATGACACATGTCACAGGGTAGCCCTAACATCCCCATGTCTTAAATGCCCTGTGTTTCCTTTCCTTGTCCTGGCATTCCCTTCTGCTCCTTTTGTCACTGCTGGAGTGCCAATAAAACCTGTGAGCAAAGCAAGGGACGTCACAGGGCAGTGAATTCAATACCAGGGCCATGTGACTGTCTCACACTCACCCAGACCCTGCCCCTTGCAGCCAGCAACTCATCAGTCACAGGTTTTGACCAGATGGGAGCAGGAGTTCCACTTCAAAGAGTGTTTTATATTTCATTTGTTGTATCAGTTCCATTCATTTAATGCCACCTCTAGCTGGCTCATAGGGACTAAATACAGGCCAACATTTTCTGGACTGTTGAACATGCTCTTTTCTAATTATTCATGATAACTGCAGGAATATTTCACTGCAAGTCTGGTTTCAACACCGATGGAACTGAACAGAGAAACAGCCAGAAAGTTCTCTGAAAGCAAAAAAACCAGGGTGTGAACAGCAACCAACTGGAAAGAAAAAACTGTACCAACTTCCACTTAAGAAATATTCCTCCAGCTTTTACTGCTTGGTAAAGAGAGCTGAAGTCTGGTTGCACCACATTGTAAGGATCCGTATGAAAGGTCAGCTGGACACTCAGAGCAGGCTGTACCTGCGAACAAAAGGAGTGCTGGTCCCCGGGTCTGCCCTGGGGGGAAGGGCAACTACTGAGGCTCCCAATCTGAGGTTGAAGTTCCCCCTCAACCGTTTAATAAAATGAGAACATCTATCCTGTTGAAAAGTGCTCCTTCAAGGTACTGTTACATATGGCAAGAGGTGCCACAGCATCACATTTCCTGTGCTAAAGGCTGTTGTTCAGCCTCTTGCAGAGGTGTGATCCTTAAAATGTTTATTTCCTTCTAACATTTTGTCAAAATAACTTGGCTGCCAAAGGCCAGAGTTTTACATCTGATCATGTTTACTTATTCCTTAATCAAAACCCAAGAGCCCAAACCACTTCTGTCCCAGCAAAACCTGCTTCCCCCAGGACATGCTGTGAGGGCTCTGCAGAGCACAGCAGGAAGAGGATTCCATGGAGAGGTAACGCTCAAAATGAGTCCAAGCCATGCTCAGAGGAACACAAACCTGACTGGAGAAATCCCAGGTAACATTATACCCAAGTTTGTGCCTTAAAAGTGAAACAAGCGGAAAATACCCAGACAGGAGCAGAGCATTTCTCTTTAAAGCAGGACTAAACCATTTAAAGTGCCTCTAAATTTATTCCAGCGTTCTTTATCATTACCAACCAAAGTAGCTTACTGTATATCAGATTTTATGGCCAACTCTGTCACAGAAATCAGATTAGTCCCCTTCCAATTTCCCTTCTCCTGAGTAATAAGCACAACTTCAGAACAGGAGGTTTGTCCTTTCTTGCTCTCCCTCTGTATGGAAAATACCTGCTCTGCAGGCTTTTGCTACTCAGAGTTTGACACAACTGTGCTAAGAAGAGTATTTATATTCATCACAGCTCCAACAGCAAAAAAGATCATTTCCTGAACAGAAAATGAGGTCTGACTTTAAAAAGACCAGCCAAATTTTGCCAGTGGGCAAGTCATCCCCACCAAGTCATCGTCCAGGAGTCCAGTCTGCTGCTATGGAAGATTGCTTTTAGCATCTGTAGAAACAAACACCCCAAACCTACCTTAAAGCATTACATTTATTTTTATAAATCACCAGGAAGTTTTCTGAAAGATTAATCACTAGGCAATCATTAGGCCAAGGTATTTACCTTTTTGGAGTTGGGAAGGGAGATTAAGAATACAAAGTTTTCAGCAGAGATTTCCTAGATATCATTGCTTTATGACAAAAAGCACTGAAGACACAAATTTTCTACAGAAATTAGCAACTTGCAGTCTGAAATATATTTACATGAAGAAGCAAAACAGCTGCTTCCAGACAAGAGCATGTGTTTGACCAGACATGCTCCTGGTGACAAGAGGATGCTCAAGAATGTCAAGTACCAGGTTTGCAGGAGAGACTTGGATACCTCTGACAAAATGGTCACTTCTAAGAAATACAGCTCAAAATAGGGTGGTTATCAAAATATTGCTCCTAAACCAGGACAAACAACACACACACTACAAGTCTGATATACCAAATCTGTACACCCAACCAAATAAACTCACTTGAAATTCAGAGAGATACATACAGAATTTATAAATGCATCTGTTCCCTACTCTTCATCTCTTTCAGGGGAAAAAGTATGAAGCATAACTGTCAGCAAATATGTGGGCACAGTATGAAATTTCATGGGTTTTCTTTGTAGTTTAAATGAATTTTATAGACAGACTGAACACAACTGAACAGAGACATTCTCCAGTGCCCTGGACTGGAACACGTGGCTCACAATCGTGTCTCTGCTCTGTTCATTCTTCTCGGCTCTCACGGAGAATTCTGGATAATGCTATGGTTTTCTGCTGGCTCCTAGAAATGTGATATAGTATATGCTGGTACAGCATCTTCTTACAACCCAGGGAGAAAAGCACTTTTTTTCTTTTATTTTTATTCCTTTGTGATATTTTTATTCCTTTGTGATGATCGTGGATTCCTTAGAACTGGCTACAAGACAAAGATATTTCTAAAAGCTCTCTAGAAGTCTATGCTTTGCTTTAAAATAAAATAAATCCACCCTTATAATGGAGCACATAAAGATGGAGGATAAACAGAAGAATGCTGGCTGGAAATGCCATTTCACAGGAGGAATTGATCACAAGTCTTCAAATAGCACATCCCAAGTAATCAAGAAAATTCCCCTTTTCTCACTGAATATTCATTGTTTTGCTGGCCAAACACAGCTTTTTATGGGCTTGGGATTTGCTTGTTTGTTTTGAGGTAAAATTGAATGTCCTTTTCCTAATTTTGATCTAATTCTTACTCTCCCTGAGGAAAAACCCCACAGGTTTAATAATGACAAAGAAGATTAAAACCCCATGCAAAGCAGTTTAAGCAATTATTTCAAGCTGCACTCTGAAGACCAGATTTCCCCCTCCCTCTCCTATTACAAAAGGTACATGTTCCTCTGCTTTACAGGCCTTTCCAAGATCGTATTAATCAGAGATTAATAAACTGATCACCTTTTCCTTTAGGATCACCAGGGATCATTATTTTCCTTTTCAAGGGGCAGAGTTGAAAATGCAATTTATCTGCTTCACTAAACTTCTGCACCAAAGCCAGTGAGTTTAGGTGAGCTGTGCTGTCATGGCAGCAACGTGCAACTCCAACTTACATGACTGGTAAGATCAGACTAAAAACCTGAATCAGCAGAGAGAGATTGTTTTCTGAATATCTTTATTAGTAGTTAGTTGGGATTGCACTGCCAGGCCTTTTACACCGTGAACTCTGTATCTTCTGGGTTGTTTCTACAAAACCACTGCACTGATCCAATTCTGACCATTCCCTCCAGCTTCAACCAATCTTTTTGCTCTTAATAAGGCTAAAACCTTCTCTTAAAAACAGTTTGTGTCTTAAAATTCCCATGGCAGCACTTCTGCTGTCAGAACATGGAAGTCAGGACTACATGAGGAGCAGTCCCACTGAATAGCAAGAGCAATTATGCAACTACAAACAGCAACAGTCAGGAATCTCTTTCGAAGTCTCAGAGAAAGAATTCCATTTTGCAACACTGATTGCTTGCTATAACATGGTAAAAACAGCTAAAATGCTTCCTTTACGGGGAACGTTTTTGAGATTCAATACTACACTTCCTCTGCTGACAGCAAGAAACAGGGAAATGCAGTGATGTGCAGATTATCAGATGTTGGCCTCCTCCCGTACTGAACACAGGTTAATTCCCTGCTTTAAAATTTACAGACTACTGTAAGCCTACTGGGAAGACAAATGCTCTTAAATGCAAGTTTTCATAACAAGATAAACAAAGATTACAAGACATTGACCTATTATGACAGGTTCAATTTCCTTCCTGCGTGAAACACACCAAATGTTCAACTGCCAACAGAGACAATAAAAATCCAAACTCAAGGCAAGGCACCTCCTCAATCTACTTCTGTGAACTTTTCTTAGTCACAGATCTTCAAACAGCTACAACAATATCTGTCCATACCCCAGGGCAATTATTTTTCATCATCCAGAGCCTGTTGTTTGGTGACAGCACAGATCTGTACTGGGATGCACAAACATGGCTTAATTTATAGAAAGAGGAAAGACATTTTAGATATTTTGAGGTTTTTAATGGGCACGGAAAATGTATAAGATCTCAGAAAAGGAATAAATGTGCAGAAGAGTAAGGGGGATTTCATAAAACTGCAGTCAACCCAGGAAAATCTAAAGGTGGTTTTACTTGAGCTCATTTGACATTATGACAAGGGACTTCACAAGCCCACCTGCTTTTACCAGCTGAAGGTGAAACTTCATCATCTCCTCAGGTACAATCCTCTCACTGAATCCACAGAATTCATGGATTCAAATGCAGGATTAGGTCATGACGACTTCCATGAACAAAGGCTGGAAGTTGGCAGAAGGAGGCTGTGTGAACTGCTGAGGAATTACAGCAGGCGTGGCAATGAACTCATGCATTAACAGCACCAGTGTATCCTCATGCAGAAACTGAAGCAGCAGAGGTCAGGGTACCTTTTTCATTTCATTTTCTAGGTTTTCCTCCTCCTGCCCCTCAGACAGTCGCCGTCTCAACTCCGCTATTTCCCGTTCCACGTTCTCCCGGTACTGATTCCACTGAGCTCGTTCCTGCTCCAGCCTGTGGTGATACTGGAGCTCATAGTCACGCACAGTCTCTGCAAAACAGCATTTGCAAAGCTTATTGTCAATATAAGTTAAAGAACAGAGCTTTAGGAATTTCATCTCCAATCAGTCAATGATTTATTATAATTGATCACAACTAGGACAACCATGATCTCTCCCTCCCTTTGACTCTTGCCCCAAAACCCAAATACATAAGCAAAAACCCCAAAGGAACTGAATTTCAATTTGGACCAAGTCTAGAACACAAACAAACGAGCCCTCAAAGCTGTGTAGCTCCTAATTTCAAAGTAATGCACATGACTACATCCCAATTAACAGTGCCTTTTGTACCTCCAAGCACATCATGCAAAGAAACCACCAAAACCTTACTTATTTACTCCAAAATGAAAAGAAATTAAAAATTCTCACATAACTTTTATTTCCCTATGATTAACAGCTCCCCCTCAGGTAAGGAGCCGTCTCTGTTTACACAGGGACAGCAGCTGGCACTACCGAGCCTTAATCTTGCTTCATGTATCTATGTCGATCATAAATAAACAGCTCTTTGTGTACTGAATATACATGAAGGTTTGTGCTTTCCGGGTGAAAAGCATAATCAGGTGATGGAAGAACTGCCTACAGCCAAGAGGCTCAGCTTGTGAGCCTTCAGAAAACACAGTTGTGGCAACAGTCTGTTCCCAGTCTATATCCTGCACTTTGTGCCTTGCACTTTGTCTCAGAAATGCCAACAGCTGTGCGACATGCAAACACAACACAGACAAGAGCCCAGGACTGATCCAGAGCAGCATGAGCAGTCCCTGCCCTGGGGAAAAGCCCCTGTGATGGTGCTGGAGGGACACCTGACTGTGTGAGAGCACAACTGTGTTCACACGGAGGGGCACAATCATCCTGTCAGCCTAAAGCTGTTCTCAGACTTGTCAAATTATAATTACTTTTATCTTCGGGGAAGGAAGAAGTATCACACTCGTAGTCCCTCAAAAATGCTTTGCATATACATGAGAGTTTCCATTGCCGTGATTCCGTCTAAATCCTGCCCTTAAGCTGACAGAAAACCCCACCAAGCTCCTTTTCACACCCTTGGGGCCGACACTTCATCCGGCACTTCCGTAGCCTGGGGTTTCCAAGCCATGACAAGCAGTCATCCACATTCCATGCCAAAGCAGGCACAAATCCCTGAGGAGGGGGCTGAACTCAGCAGCTTGCCTGCTTGTTACCTTTCATAATGGCCTGTAGCGAAGCCACTTCTTCTTGCCACTGTCTCTTCACCTCATCGATGGCCTCCTGCTTGGTGGTCTCAGACACCGTAGCAATGGCTTTGATGTTCTCCATCTCTGCGTGAGCTTCCATCAGCTGGGTCCGCAGCTGGCCCAGGTCATCCTGGGCTGCCTGCAGCACTGCATTCTGTCTTTTCAGGTCCTCTGAAAGAAGGATTATGTATATTTAGCCTGATTAATAAATTCAACCTGAAGAGTTTCTGCAGTTACTATGGCAAAGCGCAGTGCTCCAACAAGGGGGTGAAGGAAGCACTGGTATTAAAACATCTCCTATAACTGAACAAAAGTTGGCAGGTATCTTTAGGGAATGCTGTTTCTTACTTTGCTTGCCCTTGCCTTTTATTAAAGAAGTATCTTCTCCTGGATACAGCCACAAAGCAGACACTGCAGATACAACCAATGCACCTGATCAAAGTGAACTGTGCATTTATTCAGTTCTCATTATTTAACTCATTCCAGTAAAGAATCTTGAAAAGGTAAGAAAATCAGACAGGAAGACAGTCTCTCCCCCACTTCTGGCACCAACTTGGTTCTGAATTTGGACAGAACACTTAGCATTTCTTGAACAGAAACACTTCAAGGAGCCCACACAAGCGAACTGTGCAGACTGATTTGCTCTTTGCATGACTTTGCTAACACTGAGCTTCCACCAACAAAAGGGATACACTCAATGGAGCACCCACCACTCCTCCAAATGTTGCCACTACAAACAGGTATTTTACGTCACATTATCCTCCCGAGTTTTCAGTTAATTTGAAAGAAACAGCCCTGGATGATATATAACTAATTCCAAAAGCACAAAATACAATTGTATGCCCACACAGCTTGCTTCACTCTCAGCAGAAACACTGCACAACAAACACCACAATGACTCCATCTATTTCCCTCAGTGCCAAAAATCAATCCTGATGCTCCCACCCCTTGAGAGAGAACGTGAAACCCAGAGCTAATCAGGTGCTCCAAAGGGCATTAATCCTTGTGTGAAAAAGAACATATCTCTGTAGCATTTATATTATTTAGTTCTCAAATGACAGTATTAAGGAGGAGTTTTAACAGTCCCAAAGCACATTTAAGAAAGGGTCTTGGAGACAGTGAAGCAAAAGAAAAGAAAAAAACAAAAGTAATTGCTTGTTTATTCTCCTTTCATTTCAGTACATGTGAAAGTTGGTTTGTTGTTTCGGGGTTTTTTTCTTCCCCTGTCACAATTTATTTTTATTTTCTGCTTTTTGACTGTACCGAAATGGGAGAATTATTGCTGATCTCATCAGTAGCGTCTTGTACATCTTACATTTCCTTTCATCCAGCTGCTGAAACACCAAGAAAGAGGCTTGCTGGATGATCTGATCTTCATTATGCCTGTTGTATTTCTGCTCTCATAAGCTTATACAGCAGCTGCAGTCTTAATACATTATTCTTTGGCTCTGCTTTCATATGTTAAAGACAGGAAAGTCATCAGAAATAGAAATAAATCAATTTGGCTCTCAGAACAGCCATCTCTACCCTCAAATTCTTCATCAGATATTTGAGCTCATATGGTTCAAATTTTCCTATAAATTGTGTTATTGAAATAGATGCCCTTGTCTGGTATTAAAACTTTTATGATGTTTGCCTGCTTCCAGCCTGCCTCAGATGGAAATTTAAGACAAATTACTGCTACACAGAAAAGCTGGCCACAAAGTACAAACAGCACAGCAGCCAGGCTATGTCTTTCCACTGCCCAGATGAGCTGCAGCTCAGAGAGAACAAGGACACAACGAATTCAGGCCGGATTAAAACTCAGTGGTGGTGTTTCTGCGTGACATCAAGGTGCTCTGACTCCTATCCATGCAGGCAAATCTTCAAATTTAATTCTAAAAGTCATTCCAGGAAGTTAAATAGCCACCTATTGAGTTTTATTCTGTTTCTCTCTTACGTTGTGATTATACCTGTTTAAAAGACTGTTCTTCATACAGGGTTTATCTGAAGAGAATTGAAGACTTACCTTCCTTAGCCAGGTATAACTCCTTAAATTTTGCTCTCTTTTGATTAAATTCTTGCTCAAGTTGCTGCTTTGTGCGCAGAAATTCTGCATTGACCTTTTCCAATTCTGCTACCCGTTGTAGAAGAGCAACTAAAAATAAAACAGAAGATAAGGTACGTCACTTACAGTTCTCCAGGCATCCCATTCTGCAAGACTGAGGTTCAGGGCTCACTCTTGTTAATACACTTTCACTTCCTAGCTCAGCCACTGCCCCGTGATACACCAGGAAAACCAGTCAGTGCTTTGAGGAACGAAGGAGGGTAAGTTTTCTTAGACTGTAGCACCAAATTGTAATTAAGCATCTCCAGGGCACTAGAGATGTGGTGGGGAATTCTGCAGGAAACAATCTCCCAAAGAAAACCACCGTTTCCTATATACAATGAAGGAAGAAATAGAAATAATTCTGGTGATTTTTTTTTGTTTTTTCCTCCATTAGTGCTTCTTTCCAAAACACTGAGAATTCAGTCACGAGGCAAAGGAGCAGCATATGAAGGCTAAGCAATAAAGCACCGAGTTCCCAAAGGCTGAGGTCAAAGAAAACAACGTGACAGCAGCTCAGCTTACAACCACGGCAGGACAAAGCACAGGAAAACCCACAAGCTAAAAATTAGGTGCTGTTATCTATCCAGCCTTCAGTTCTGCACGTTCACCAAAGATGAACCAGACTACACTCGGATAAGTTTGTCAGAAGGTGACCACGACCTACAGAGAAGTAACTGATTGTAAGATGAAACTCTCCTCATTTCCACCAGGTAAAAACCCTCAAGGACACACAAATATCACACTATTTTCCAGAGTTTACCACCTTAGCAGTTGATCTGGTGGTACAACAAAAGAGGGAAGAGCAGGAAGTCCACAAAGCACCTGAAGACTGTTACAACATGTTTATAATTGGAAAAAAAACCCATATAACACCACCATATGATGGTATAAAGACCCCCCACAACTCCTGACCCTGTAATACTGTTCTTCAGGTACAAGAGCAACTTCTGGGCACCCCAAGAAGTACCGATCTGCTTTAGGGGGCAGTTTCATCTCACACACCTCAGAATTCAATTATGAAACAAAAGACAGATGAGCCAGGATGAAACCCAACTCCCTGCTGTGATGCTCTGGGGAAAAAAATATCTCCCTACACAAGTCTCTGTTCTGCAAAAGCACTTTGTGGACATGGTCCAACTCTGCTGTGCAAAGCTGAATCACTTCAGTTACAGCCTCTGTGGAGCACAGACAAGATAGATAAAATATTGATTCCCCCAGAGGTGTTTACATATCCCACCCAATGCACTTCCCACCAAAAGCAAGCAGTGAAAAGAGAGTACAACTACACCACAGTGTGACTCCAGCATCAAACACGCAGACTTCAGCACAGCTGGGATCAGCTCTAGAGCTCCCTGGATGGTCGATGCCTTTGAGATGGGATGAGTTATATTTATTTTTAGTACCAGATGATGTAGCGTAAGAGCAGACACAAAAAAAAAAGGACCTTTTAAGAGCACAGGTATGTTTTACTGATTGCTGGTTATGAGGGCTTACGGTGTTACAAAATACAGCACTTAATCTGCTCAACTGTGTACTGAATAAGATATATGTAGATATAAAATAAAATTATATAGATGATTAATAACACAATTATAAAATATGTTAATAAGAGATACCTTTATATCTGATATATCTTGATGTATATATCTTTATATACATCTGACTATATATATTTATATATCTGATATATCTTTATATCTCAATAAAAGACATATGCAAATACAGGCTTGAAGAAATGTTAATGTCGCTTCTTTACTAAAAACCCAATTTTGGTTTTTGATCCCCTTAAATAACAACACATCCACTTTTCTGGCCAGCAACCCCTGTGTGGACAGTTCAAACCACCTGCACAGGAGTGTTCTCCAGAAAACCCAAGGAACCCGCAGCAAAGACACGCTGAGAGCAAAGCGACAAGTGAGTTCAGAGAGCGGCTGGACCAAAACGAGGGAACACACAGCACACCTGGAGCCAGGTCCAGGCAGGAAAAACACTTCCCAAGGCTACAGACTTGCCTCTGATCCCTTTCTGAAGTCTTCCAAAGGGAAAGGGTTTGCCTGAGCCACGGCTCAGACAACAGCCCTGCTGGGCTCCAGGGAGGTGGTTTAGAGCTCAGTCTCAGCTCCTGAAGGGACACTCAGAGGCACCAAAGCCCCCATGAGCTGTGTGCCAGGGAAAGGGGCAGGTCCCTGCACCGTCCAGCTCCAGCATCCACAGGGACCGCCCAGGGGGCCTGGAGCCACCTGCACACCTTCCAGCCAAAGAGGAGCAATCTGGGCATCACTCACCTCGCACGCTCCGTTTCAAAACCACACAAATGAACTGTTTCCTTTCACAGTGAGTAATTCTGAAAGCTGAATCAACTGCAAACATCAGTCAAGCCTCCCACCCCCAAAGACTACTCGAGCACTCCTTGTTTACTTGATTCCCTTTCCATCTTCCCTTCGCAGAGACAGCAGCAGCTGTTGTGCAATACAACACAGTTGTATTCCTTCCGAGGCGAGATGCTTCTGCCGAGGATGGAAGGACGAGAGGCCACCACAAGAGCAGAAAGTTCAAGCGCTTTAAGCTGGGTGAACAGACTCACTCTTTTTGAATCCTCCCGCCCAGACAGAAAGAGGGAGGGCAGAGCCACGAAGAAGGAAATGAAATTTAAATACTTACATTTTTACAGTGTTCCCCCTCCCTGCAGCCTGGCGGTTATGTCTCAAAAGTAATAAATAAGGAAGGAATCAACCCCCCCCACCACGGAGCTCTGGCAGCTGCCAGGACCAGCTGCAGGCATTCAAAAGACCACACAGTTTAAGATCTCAACTGCAGGTCATGCCTCACTGCAACTGTGCAGTAACATCCTTCTTTCTGTTCAGATTTTAAGTTTAAAGTGGTTTTACCACCTGTGCTATGTATACAGCTCAGAACAAACCTCAGCACACTGCGCTGCAGTGGCACAAAGCACAAACTTAAGGACAATGAGCTCTGTCAACATCAACCCTCTCAAATACATGGGCATAAAAAGCAAGAGTTTATTTTCTAAGACAGTCTGACAACTGTCACCTTTCTGCTACGTTTACAAAGAAACTGGTTTGTTCTTCAGGGGTATAATTGGTATCATTGCCATACAGACACTTCCCAAAATGAATGCATGATCTCAAATCCAGACTGCCAGACACAGGTACCTGTGGGCTACATGGCACAGATTAAAGTCCACCTGAGCTGGAGTTAATGCAGGAAATGGACTCATTCATAGATTTCCAATTAGGCCTTTGTCATTTATCACTCACTTCTCCCTCTGAATTTAGGTCCAACTCACCCCAGGCCCCTAGCAGAGCCGAAACAGAAAACTTATTTGCCATCACAGGGTATCACCTTCAAAAGAACCCCAAAGCAAAACACACATTTTGCAGTGTCAGCACCCCCTCATTTGCCAGGTGCTGTCCCCACACTCCCAGCACAGAAGGCAGCTATCAATGTTTAACAACAGCAGGAGGTGCAGAGTAAACAGAGCCCAGGGATGGGCAGTGCTGGGGGGGCTGTGCCCGACTGAAACAGGATCTTGTGTGACACACGGGATCAGGCCAGGCACGGAACACGCTGTATTTCCGAAGAGCAGCAGTGTGGAAGACCTACATTCCTATTTAGGGCCCTAAGTCACCAAGAAACAAACAAACACCCTGAAGACCCAATTTCTTAACTCCTGAAATAGCACTGAGAAAAACTGAAACTAAGATTTATATGCCAAACTAAAAAACAAACAAGAAATCCCTTTGGTCCACAGTTTATTAGCCGTAAATAGCACTTTTCCCCCCAGATTATTAGAACACAGACTGCTGATGACAGAATTATACACACGAATTCAATTACTAGCTTTGTTTCTAGCTAACAATACAGATTTTATAGAGACACTTCAGGTCAGCTGCAGGAATCCCCATCTCCCTGACATTACACCAAACACAGCGTATGTTCTCATGTGGCTTAACCATGTAAAAGAACTCCAAAGAAGGGCAGCGAAATTCCTCTCGGAGTGGAGTCATCAATTTACAGGAAAACCATGAAACTCCTGGAATACACAAAGAGAAACTCTAGTGAAAAAATACAACTTACTCTTAACCTACTAGCCAGCAAAATTCCAATTAGAGGAAAACACAGAAAAAAAATACATTTCTTACTGACTTATATTACTTATATGCTGTTCCACAGATGAGCTCCATAAAGGATTAAATTTTACATATGACAGTTTCCAGTTACACAAACATGGAGCAACCATTCCAGAACTAAGACAGACAAAGCTGATTATCAATTAAAGTATTTTTGAGTACTAGGTCTATTTATAAAATTAATGCCACAAAGCTTTCTGCTTGATATTTAAAGTGTCAAGCATGACATCAAGAGTTCAGTCCTACACAGCTCAAATATGAAAACAGATCAGGGAAAAAAAAAATCTCCACGTACAATAAACTTTGTGTCATTTTCTACCTTTCCTTTCCTGTCATGATTGCTCCAGACAGAAGTATGGAAAAATAAAAATATACGGCTGCTTATTTCCTAAGAGCACTAATTTTCCTCTGTTGTGACATCGCACTGGAGCCACAATTATGTTACTATATAAATTTTTAATCTAAGTTTCCTACCAGGACGTGTATTTAGACTGTGAAAAGCTTTTCTTTCGTTTATTCAAAGAGGGTTTGATTAAAAAAAGAACAACCAACCTCCCAACCCTCCCCACTCTTCCAATAACTCCAATACAGCTACTTGCACCAGGCACTCGGAAGCAAAAGAACAGACTATGGTTCTTTGAATGAGCACGTTGAACAGAAGCAATTCCTGACTTCGGAAATGTGGGTTGCCTTATTTTCAAGGAAAAGCATTTGCCCTGGCACACAGATACTGAGCAGCAGCAGAGCAAACTGAAGAAAAAAAGGAAGAAAATAATGACTTGGTTTTCTCAAACTTCCACTTGGAAGCATCAAGCACTTTATTTACCAGGACAAATGGCTCAAGCTCAGTCGTCAACACAGACTTTCCCCATTTCATTCCCCCCAACTTCTCACTCATTTTCAGAGTGGCAACAAACCCTCTGGACTGACACTGTCACAGCCCCTTTTTCAGAGCATTTCCCGGCCTGCAGGAATGGTAACTCAGCCACAGAAGGGGAAAACCAGGTGACTCTGCCCCGCAGCTGTGCCCTGGCAGAGGGGCCATTGCTGCTGCTCAGCGTCACCAACACCGAGTCCTTCAGCAGAAGCAACTCAGGCAGTTCCCCATTTGGGGGTTTCAGAGACACCACTGCATTCATCCAGCCTTTTCTGGTTTACTGGGCAGTTGAGGGGTGTTTGACACCCACAGTCTGTTCTTTGTTGCCTAAACATTCACAGGCAAACAACCCAGTCCCAATTTAACGCCATAAGCACTCTGTGTTGCAGATACCACAGTGCCTTGCTGCATCATATCTTTTGCCATCACTTTTTACTTACTGCAGTAAATCAGTGACTGCAGGATTGAAAATATTCAACTTGGATGCTACAAACAACCAACCACATTACAAATACTCTACTAACATCAAGTGGAAGTTTGCAATATACTATTAAAGTTTGAGAGTAATGTTATTTTTCATTTAAGTTGAATGACAAACACACCTTTCCACTACAACTTGTATTCTCATTAATGCCTGTTCCTACTCTTTATTTCCCTTTTTTATGTTAAATATTGCATGATATCCTACACTAAGGACCTCAGAAAAAGAGTCACAACATTAAAATCTAAGGAAATTGAGGTGTTTGAATAAATGGGGAGATTCTCTTCTAATAACACAATCAGGAATCACAGAACGGTTTGGGCTGGAAAGGATCTTAAAGCCCATCTCACTCCAACCCCGGCCATGGGCAGAGACACCTTCCACTAGGCCAGGTTGCTCCAAGCCCCATCCAACCTGGCCTTGAACATTTCCAGGGATGGGGCATCCATAAGATGAGGACAAGAACAAAGGAAAGAGGAAAAAAGGGCCTTTTAAATGGCCTAATTAAACCTGCCATACCCAGTAGCAAGTCTCTTCCCCAAAGTATGTTTATACAGCAAACATCTTCATGCCCAATTACATGGGAAAAAAAAGCCAACACGCTGTTTCTCCTTCCCCATTTTTTTTCCATTTCCACTTCTCACTTTTTCTCCTTTTTCACAGTGCTCACAACATGTTAACCACTTCCCTGCTTTGTGATTGCCACTCTCGTCCTCTTTCCTGGACACAAAACTAGGCAGCTGCTGCTCTGGGGTCCAAACCTGCACTCAGTAAAGGGGAATCCCACACCTGACTTGCAGTTTTGATAAGCCCACTTCATGGGGCAAGCAATGCTGCTCACCTCTTCTACACATTTAGTCATTCTGACCTTGGGGAACTTAAGTCTAGTTTTAATTTATGCTCAGTTAAACATTATTTACATTGAACTGCAATGGAACAGTGCTCACTCACATCAAGTATCACAGGAATGCACTTAATCATGTATGTCCACGCTGACAAAAGTGAGCTGGAATTTTTTCCCAACAATTCATCTTTCCTTTGCCAAAAGCATTGTTTCTTCCCAAGGACAGTCCCCCAGCTCCATCATTATGGCCTGACTTTCCCTACATCCCTCACCAGCAGAGTAGCTGGCTCTTTCCTTTTAACCAGCACTGCCATCAGACCTCTCAGTTCTGTGCACACAGTTTTCTCCACAGAAGTCTCAACTTGATGCATGAGGGGTTTTCACTCTGTGTTAACTCTATTTAATTTCTGCTGTTGATGTTTTGGTGTGTGGGGAGAACAATCCCTCGTAAAATTTCAGGAAAACACTATTGGTTAGCACTTCTTCCAAGAAATTCAAGCACACTTTGCGCTTCATCAGTCCTCTGAATAATTTAAATGAGGCAGCAGTGGATGAATCGGAGTGTTGGAAAAGTCCACCGGACATCACCATAGATGGGAGTCCTATGGAAAGCATTTTGGCTGCATCCTGCTGCTACCACCAGTGAATCTCCTCAGAAACGCAGCGTTGCTAAGCCTGAATGCATATCAGAGTATTTTAAAATAGTCAACAGCAAGCTACAGCCTGGTGAACTTTGAATTCATCTGCAGCGACACAAAATGGAGAGAGCAGAGTTACCACTCTCATCACGATCACCAGCGTTCTCCCTGCTCCCTCAGCGCTTGCATTTTGTTCCCTTTGCTTTAACAATTTTTCTTTTTTATAACTGCTCTTTACAGGAGAATCAATTTTAAAAAATAAAAAAATTAAAAAAAGACTGCAGGAAAAAGCTCAGTGTCTCCTTGGGTTTATGAAGGGGGTTATTTACTCTCCAGGCTGTGAGCATTTACTCAGGCCAGGCAGTGCTTGAGCAAACGATGTGATGGCAGCACAGAACTCGGGGAAGAAGCACCCAGGAATTGGGCACCTTTCTCCAAAAGGGTTCCCAGCTGGTGCTGCCTCACACCACTCACTGCCAGCTCGAGGTAGAGCTGCACCCCCTGCACTCACAGCCCTACCTGAGCCCCTTGGCCAAGCTTTTTGAGCTTTTCAGACATCGGAGCTTCAACAACTGAGCTGTCACACGTGTCACCACTCACACACATCCACCACCCCTGTCATTCCACCAGCCTGTCCCACCTCAGCTCCTGGAGAGCTGAGCACCAACACGAGGGTTTTAAGCAGACACAGCAGCTCCTCCAGGCTGTAACCAGACCCCCAGCACAGCCACCCATTCCCCCTCCTCAGCATTTTAAAGTCCCCAGAAATGTCAAGTTACTTAAATCTCCCTGACCATAACAACACCGAAAATATGAATGAGTCTCCGTATTTACACAGGGATGTTTCTGCCAAGCTTTTCCACACTACCACCTCTCAGCATTTGTATGATATAACCAGAAAATCCAGAACAGGATTAAACTATTGCACGTGGCAATTACACTTGACACTGAGGTTTTCAGTGCATCTTGCCAGAAAAAGAAAATTTGAGGATACTGCCTTAATAAACCATCAGAAATCTGCTGTTCTGATCAAATAAGAGTATTTCAGATTGACACATATTTAGGCAGAGGTTCTGATAGGCACTTCACTATGCAGGAGACCCCTTGCACAGTCTGTCACTCTGAACACCACTAATGTGGCTGTTCTCTTAAAATGTAAACACTTGCTAAACACTCCCAGACAACAGACTCAGGACTGATTTTCTTTCAAGATACTTTAATTGCTGACTCATTTGCAGTGGGAGGGGAAAAAAAAATCCCTTTGCCTACAGATTTATTAAAGGCTGTCCTCTTGTAGGAAAAAAAATGGGAATAAAGCATGACTCAACTCTCAGTATAAAAAAACCCCACAAAAACAATACAAAACAACCCTACTGCATTGTTCTCTTTGAAGAAGTAAGTTAATAGATAAAAGAAAACCACTACATTAATTCAAAAATTCCCCCAGATACCACTAGTCTGAGATGTCATGTTGTCATGCTATTTATATAGGGACAAGAATTGAGGTGTAGCTTTGAGACCACCCATCCCAAATTCTGAGCAGAAAGAGCACATTAATGATGACACTGAAAAATTCAAAGGAAGGTAACAAAAGTGAAATATTCAACTAGAGAGAGAGAAGCACATAGCTAGATCAAGAGAATGATGCAGAGAAAACCAAAAAGGAGCCAGTGCTTGTGAAATTTATACAGGCAATGGCTTCTGTATCAACATCATCGTCACGGGTATGAGGGGACTGCCACTTAAAGCAAACCAGCACCTTTGTGGGCATTTTCAAAAGCTGATATAATCAATAATAGCATGGAAACACTTCCACAGGCACAGCTAGCAGACAGCACTACTGTAATTTCACAGGTACCAGGAAAGCTTCAGAAACAGCAGCAATTCCCAGCCAAGTTATGGATGTGAACAAGCACCACAAAAGGGAGTTAACACCAGATTTCTGCCCCACTGTATTCCCCTATCCCTTCCTACATAATTTGGCCAGCCAAATTGGTAGATGGAGAATAAACTGGGACAGGGAACAAGTAAAAACTTACCTTCAAGGAATAGTAATTTGAAAATGTTCATTGTCAGAAAAGCAGGTTGCAGGCATGAAAACATGGTGCATTAGCCACTTAAAGGAAATAAATCTTAATAAATGGCCCAGAAAATATTGTTGCCAGGTGTATTTGTGGAGACACTGTGATGATAAATATAGTATGGAAAATAATAAAAGATGATTAACATCTTTATTTGATAAGGAACAGGATACAGTTATTATCATTTGGAGTAAGGTTTCTACAGCAATCTAATAGGTTCCCTGAGAACAACAAACTAGTACTCCCCCAAGCCTCTATAATCTATTTCTTGACAGAAAACACTGCCATGATTCTATCTATTCATATTTTTCACTACCACCCATCACCTAAATGAATTCCTGAACAGTTAAAAAGGAAGAAGATCCTCCTCCAGCATGAAATTTTTGAAACACTTAAAATATGCCAGGGGTATAAGCAATATGGAACAGGAAGACTTGCCTGAGCCTGCAGTTATGACCATTTTAAATCAATTTATGTACTGGTGGTCACGTGAAAGGGTAACTCAGCATTCCCACCTCACTGTGCCTTTTATCCCCATTATGCTACAAGACCTTTGAGGCTGAGCAGGGACAGGATCAGAAGTGACACAGTAGAAAGCTGGGTGGTGGGACCAAGCCAGGCCACACTTATCACTTGGCTGAGCTCACAAGGGCGCATGTGAGCACCAAGACTGGAGCAAACTGTGAAAAAAAAGCCAGCACTATACCCTTTGACACTCGTATTACTACTGTGTGGTCTCCACCCTTCCTTTATAGCAGCTCTAATACTTATCACGTCTTTGACTAAATGAATTAAACCAATTAATTCAGCAGTGAGTAGTTCTCAGCTGGGTGTCTGAGCTGAACTGGCTCCATGATGGGTCCACTGTGCAGAGCTGGCACAAAGGGAATGATGGAAACACAACTGTGGGAGCAGAAGGAAGAAAGCAGGAGCACTCTTCAGCAACAGCAACCTTCTACACTGGCTTAGCTGCAACATGAAACCACAGCCCATGGGGACAGTTTGATAATCAGCAGAACCTAAGTGTGTGCTGCCTGCCAAATAAAACCAGTCTGGCCTTCCTTCTGTGGCCCATTCTCCCTTGTGGCAACTGGGACGGTGCAGTCACGCAGTCTTACTTTTTAAGACTCGATGACTGACATTTTTAAGTGATAAATGACCTTCCTCAAAACCTGATTTCCATTCAGACTCTTCAGGGGAAGCTGACAAACTTAATCGGTATCAGAAAGCAAATTCCAATGCTCAGATTTCCCCCCAGTGCTTGTACACACTCAGGTTTTGAACAAATGCAACAGAAAGGGTTTCTCCAGTATAGGTGGGTTTAGACTTGTACAAAACCTAGAGCTGTTAGATAAAAACATATGAGAAAACATTTGTATTCCAGAATAAGGCTGGGCTCACATTTACTCTTACTTGAAAGCAAATATGGTTGTACAAAACTGCAGTTAGATTAGACCCTGTACTGTGCCACTACAACCCTTCCTGCTGCATCCTCAGCTAAATGCAACCCTCAGGACCCTCTGGAACACCAGGAGCCAATGCACCACTTAAGAGATTTAGCATCTTTATCTCCAGTTTCATCTGAAACTCAGACAGAAGCTGTGAAGACCAGACAGACAGCTCTGATATTTTCACAGCCAGGAGCATCACTCAAGCACAGAATTCCGACTTTGGCTAATTGCTTTCCCATTAATTTCACACACATCTCCACACAGAGCACAAGGAAGAAGATATAAACAGACATAGCAAGCTGGCAATTAAGAAAACCTTACTTGAAACCAATTTCTAAAAGAAAACTTAAAATATGACATACAGATGCCAGCTTGTCAGATGATTTGAATTAACAGAGCCAAATTTATGCTTCGTACTTCACCAAAATAAACCAAGTAACACCACAGATAAAACATATCAGAGGGATTTTGGCACAGGCTACTGTTAACGTAAGATGAATGTTCTAATTCTTGTGTCTGAAGTCAATGGGAGTCTAATATGAACTCCAGTAGGCCTCAGGAAAGACAATTTCCTTAAAGGATACCAGACATGAAAATTTATTGGGGGTGGTTAAAATAATTATTGCTTGAGCAATAACTTCTAGCACTCCTCTGTGCTTCTTCCTGAGCAGACTAAGCCAATGACACTGAACACACAGACGTAAGGATTGTTTTATACTCTCTGGTTGTATCTAAGTTACTGCTTAGCTTTTTTTTTTTTAAAGCAGCCAACCATGGTGCTGCCTCCTCCTTTTGCAGAGCACTGATGGAGCATAGAGTAAAAGAAACCATTTCTGTTGGGGAGTATTTTAATGGTGATCCCCCACGAAAACACAAAAAGTTACCCTACCAAGGCACAAGTGGGGGGGGTGAACAGCTACACATGGAAACACTGACAAAAACAGTGAAAGGGCTGTTTTGTCTCCTGTTTTGCATATTCCTCTCTTTTGTTGCCATTTAAGCAGCATTTCAAATCTTGTTGCAGCTATCTGGAAGCTAAAAACATGTACTGACCAAAGATGCAGCACAAACCACACAGCCTGTGCAGGTCAGTGTCTGGCAGGCGTGGGAACACTGCTATAATCACCAAAGCTGGTCTGGTTTGATCCCAGGTAATCCTTCCCTCCCACCTCCAGGCCTTCCCCTCCGGAGCACACACAGTTAATGCTCCCATTGTCTTCCACTTATTGATTCTGATTCACTTTGTCATGTGTAACTCCTATTTGTTCCTGCATTTTTGCTCCACAGCTTTACTAAAAGACATTTTCAGAAACCACAAAATATATTAAGAAGAAAAATATTACTTAGAAAAAAAAATCCCACCTGAATTTAAATTTCTTCTCCGTGTGACTCACCACAGTAAAGCAAGGTGCTTTTTGCTTGTTAAGTAACTAAAAATCAGGCTGCCCTTTTTTTTTTTTCTCCCCAAGATCTTAGTTATTTTTCAGTTCTTAACACTGCCAGACACGCAACACAAGACAGGGCTCTTGACTGCACACAGAACCAGCAGAGCAGATCACAGCACTGTGTGTCTCCTGCCTTGCTCTCTACTTACACCCCCCCAACAGCCAAAAGATGGAACATTCATATTTTCCATCTTTCCAAGGGGCATAAGTTAACTTCCAGCAAGTAATTTTTGCAACCTGCGAGGCACTTAACTGCTTTGGTTTATAAATAAAGATACCAACATATTAAAGCATTAGATGTCAGCTAACCTCATGATAAATAGGTAACTGAAGTTCACTGCCTCAAAATTCTACAATCTGTTCTGTGAAAACACTCAGAAGCTGAACACGTATAAGGCAAGGTTGAAAGGCAGAGGAGTAGCTGCCCTATACCAAGAGTAAAACACAAGGAGATCTTTCTTTCTTAGTAAGAGAACCTGAAGAGATCTTAAAGAAAGAAAAATACATTTAAAAAACAGCAAACAAGCTAATACTCAACTCAGCCAGGGAGCCATGCTGTTTGGAAAAGAAAAAGACATTTTTCACAGAGGAAGTTTGTACAGTCATGAGATTTTTTTTCTAGAAGAGGAAGAATGGAGGGATGGAGGAAACAGAGAAGGAGGGTGTGATCCTGCAGAGCAGAGCAGCCAAAACAGGGACAAGGGACACAGGACACCCACAGAGGCTGCAAAAGTTCTGAGGAGACCAGAGGACTTGCTGAGGAGCAGAGGTTGCCCAAGACAAGGTCAAATGTGACTGGGTGTTTGACCAGACAGAGAGGAAAAACCTGAGACTAAAGGTCAAGCAAGGTCACATTTCTGCTGCTTTGTTGTGTGGGAGCAGAAATTGCCAGAGGAGATGGAAACATGACATAGAGGGTGGTTCAAAAGCCTTATTTTTCCTCTTCATTGTATTTGGAGGAGTCAGGCCTGGGAAGACAAGCACAGGACAGGGACAGGAAGGAGACAAGCATCACCACAAGTCAGCTGAATGCCAAGGGGAGTTGTGGTTGACAGAAGTGGAGATGAATGGGAAAAAATAAATAAATAAACACAATTCCTCATTATATCCCCAGTCATGTTGCAGTTCTGCATTCTTAAGGTACTACAGGCACTGTAATAGAGCAACAGGACAAACCCAGAAGTTTTATCAAGCAATGCTCTTCCTTCTGAAAGACAAAGGAATATTAACCAAGGGTACACTACTCGCTTTTCTTTCTATGTCAAATTATATAAAAATATCCAATGACTTCAATTCCTCCAGAGTCAATTCATCATCATGCCTAACTGACTATACCATGACTAAAATGGCACAGTGCTTACCCTATTTGTAGAATAACTTGCAGAGGGCAGTACCATTCACACCACTAAATCAGACACTAAAACCAATTCTGAAAGCAAAACCTATGAATGACTCAGAAGCACCAGAGCTCGGTGTGAAAGATGTTCCTCTGAAACACACACCACAATGGCTTTCAGAGCAGCCTGGTTAGGAAGTGCTGCTTATCAGTGTTACCCGTTCTTATCCTGGAAGACTTCAGTCAGAGTACAGTCATAACCTCATCCTTAAGCTTTTTCTTCCTTTCTTTTTTAAGCTACATATCTGGTATTTTTTAAACGAAAAGTATGTAGCCAATATGCCTAAATTTAGTATAGAAAACTGCACATCTGAGAAGCATTTTTAACAAAGTGCCTGGAGTGAAAGCCCAGCAAGTCTCCTATTCAACCATCAGCCATGATGAAGCCTATGGGATTTGGTCCACTCCCACGCTGACAGACGTTGTTTGGTTTAGCTTCTTAAAAGTTTTTAAACAAAATTCCTTCTTCAATCACTTTCAAGGGAGCACACACAAACTAGTTCCACCCATCGAGGGCTATGGGAAAGCATCTCAGCATCCAGAGGCATCGGGCCAGGGAGGGAAGAAAACACTTACTAAGTCCATCTTCTCCATGACAATGGTGAAGTGGCCAAGAAGCAATAAAAACAGGCAAAGAGTTTATATTTTCCAGTCTTCTAAATGCAAGAGAGAGTCAGTCCACAGGTTAAAGTATACTCATTGTGCCTTCAGGCAAATCCACAGGTGACTATAAAGATCAGCTCATGGTATCTTTCAAAATTAAAAGAGAGATTTGGGACTTGAGTTAAACAGGAAAAGATCCTGAATGTGCATTATTTCCACTCCGGAGCAAACTGACCTGCTGAGTGGATCAAAACGTCCTTAGAAACTGTAAAAGATGGGAACATGTATGTTCCACGTGTCTGTTTTGCTTTTGAAACCAAATTCCAGTTTTGTCCACTGAACTGACATGGAAAAATACATAGCCTGAAAAAGAGTGTGAACGTTTGTGGGATTTAATTAAGAATATATTTGCTATTTAATATCAGTACCTATTAAATAATAATAAACACGGACCAAGCAAAATGAAAGTGAGGGAAGACAGTTACCTCAACAATGCAGAACTGAACATCAGCCCTCACAGCCAGTCCCCTCCAAACCACAGCTCACCTGGAGATGACCAACAGCATGTTTAGATACTTCAATTCATTTAAAAGTGATACACTTACAAGGAAAGTAACTGGAAATATAAAAGCATTTCAGGTTCTGTTACTTCATCTTCGAAGTGCCAGCACTGCTCAGCCCCTGGGGGGTGTGTGACAAGCACAGCCACAGCAAGTCTCAGCTCTTTTTGGGATCCTGGATTATTGACACAGGGACACAGTGTGGATCACAGTGCTGCTGGTGGCACCAAAGTCAATCTGACAACGCCCTCCAATCTTCTATCTACAGCCAAGCAGTTGTCTCCATGGAGAGCTGGCACAACCTCCCACCACCAACAGAGACACCACTTTTCCTGGCCTAAGCACAGGGGGAAGAACGAGTTACTCCAATACTGGATCAATTCTTTCTGCAAGTTCTTATTAAAATATCTGACAGACTGTGCCATTAACAGTTTACCACTGAACAATATCAATGGATATGCTAATTATCAGTCTGACTGCACTAATGGCTTAAGTTTAGTGCAGTAAGAGTTGAATAATTGCCATATCATTCTAATTAACTTTAGTATTGAATAATTCTTCAATACTGTGTTTTATGTTACTGCAGTCCCTTCACTGAAGCATTTTCCAGATATGAGAAGAGGAATTATGCTAAAGCCTGAACATTCTGATAGGGAAAAGCTGTGCCAAAACATGTTGTTTGGTAACCTTATTTTCAGAGATTGCAAGCTAAACCCAGGGAGGCTGAGAGGTTTGAATTTTGAGTATGACATTCAAAATAAAAATAATTTGAAAAATAAGACATTACTGTTCTGGTCAAGGAATCTAGACAACACATAAATTAAACCTGCCCAAAAAGGCACCTAACAGGATGAATAAACACACATCTACTTGCAATGCAGGTCAACCTCCTGAGCTCACAGTTCACAAAGCTCACCAGCAGCCAAGGACTCTGCACTTGGCCTCTCTGTGATTCTTATCATATAGAAACTGTTACCCCACACAACGGATTAGAGGGTTATTGAGGTCTATACTAATCCAAAGTACAAACCCAGAGCGGCACATGATGTTCATTCTTTTCCTATTTCTTTGCACTATTCCTTCCCCTCTTTCTGGGCCCATTTTCATTTCAGTATGGGCTTTAGAAGACACATTCTGTATTATATTCCTCTCATGTTGTTCCATGTGTGATATTTCTACTACAGTAGAAATAATAGTTCTTTTACACTTGCTTTCCACAAAACAAATCATAGCTGATGTGCCTTGCATGAGTAAAGAATGCACAAGGTACTTACAATCAATATAGGTAATTATAAAAAGCCATTATTTTTCCTTAGGGGAACATACTAATCCAGTTCTGTTTTGTCACATGTAATCTTAAATCAGAGGTTACGCTATTCCTTTAAGCAATAAATGCAGTGCAGACAACTAAAAATATTAAATAATTCATTTCTTCAATTTTCTCCACATTGAAACAGAGTGAAGTTTCAAGGCACACTTTTGGCAAGTTACTTACAAATAAAACCAACACAGATGAGAACAACAGGATAGCAATCAAAGCGGATAAAAAAAAATCCCAAACTATTACTGCCAAAGGGTAAAGGGAAAGGAGACATTTTAGCTCTAATTCCTTAATGTAAAAAACAGCAACCTCTTTCAGAACCCACCCAACCTGCAGCCACGTGCTTTATTTACAGTATCCTCATCTCCCCACAGCAGGAGAAAGACAGCAATCCATACCTCCTACAAGGCAGACTCCACCAACCTATCAAATTACTAAACTGACATGCACCTTTTTGCCTTCTTTTTAAACAACAATCTACCCAACTTGGATCTTCCAGTCTACTACTAGCACACAACTACCTTTCCTGGCCAAGAGGCAGCAAACATTTGTACATCTGCAGTCAGGCAGTCTGCAAGAGCCAAGGAGAAATTTTGTTGGAAGTTGTCCTGCAGCTCTCAGAAGAACAGGCTGAAGAACAATAAACAATGGTTATTCACCAGCAAGTACACGAGAACAACCCATACCAACACTGACCTTACCAGCACAACAGCGAGGAAATCCACCTTCCCTCAGTGCTCTGGAAGGCAGAGCAAACACTCACTGACCTTAATGTAGGGGGAATCCCACAACTGAAGCACCTTCATCATTAAAACCCTTAAAAGGCAGCCTGAAATCCTGAAATCCCCGAGGATAAGCACTTTCTCGTGTAACTCAACAAAAACGAAAAGCGTCCATAGAATTCCCTAGACGAGCATAATTAAGAATCCATCTCTGCCCTTTGCCAGCAGTGCTGTCCCAGGGAAACCCAACTGCTCTCCAGAACGGGAGAGCTCCGGCCTAGTCCCACGGCTGTGGAAGCACCCATCCTTCGGGATTCCGCACATCCCTCCAGTCCTCCTTTATCTGCGTTATGACCAGCCTCAACTTAAATCCCCTGCTTCCCCACCCCTTCCATACATCCCACACACCGAGCACCGTCCCCTCCATCCCACCCTCCAAGCCAAGGCTTTTTTGACATGCACACAGCTCTGCAACCCACCCCACGCGAAAAAGACCGCCCTTAACTCCTCCCAAGCCACCAAGGAATAACCTTCCCACAACAAAAGCCTTCGGGGAGAGCTGATCTCCCCTCTGCACAGGTAGGCACAGCACCTGGAGAGAAGACGCGTCGTTCCCTTTGTCTTTCCCAGCGCAGCATCGACCTGCCCGCAGCACCGAGCGGCCCCGCAGCCTCCCCAGGTGCCTCCCCATCACCTGCGGGGCCCAAACCTCCCCTCGGCGGGGCAGCCCCTCCCCGCACCCCGGGACACCCACCCGGGGGGGGGTTCGCCCCACACACCCAGCCCGGGNGGGACTGGGGACAGGGAACAGGGACTGGGAGTGGGATTGGGGACAGGGACTGGGAGTGGGATTGGGGACAGGGACTGGGGACAGGGACTGGGAGTGAGGCTGGGGACAGGGACTGGGAGTGGGATTGGGGACAGGGAAGGGGATTGGGATTGGGGACAGGGACTGGGGACAGGGAACAGGGACTGGGAGTGGGATTGGGGACAGGGACTGGGAGTGGGATTGGGGACAGGGACTGGGGACAGGGACTGGGAGTGAGGCTGGGGACAGGGACTGGGAGTGGGATTGGGGACAGGGAAGGGGATTGGGATTGGGGACAGGGAACAGAACATAGGGACTGGGGACTGGGAGCGAGGTTGGGGACAGGGACTGGGGTTAGGGACAGGGAAAGGGATTGGGGCCTGGGAGTGGGGTTGGGGACAGGGAAAGGGATTTGGGAGTGGGACTGGGGACAAGGACTGGGGTTGGGATTGGGGACGGGGAACAGGGAAAGGGACTGGGAGAGAGGCTGGGGACAGGACAGGGACTGGGGACAGAGAAAGGGATTGGGGACTGGGACTGGGGACAGGGAACAGAAGACAGGGACTGGGACCGGGAGCAAGGACTAGGGACAGGGACCAGGGTTTGGGAACAGGAGACAAGGACTGGGAATAGGGATTGGGATCAGGGAATGGGGACTGGGGACAGGGAAGAGGGAACAGGAGCAGAGGACAGGGGCCAGGGATTGGGGACTGGGGACAGGGAGAGGGAACAGGGACCAAGGACTGCAAACAGGTGACAGGGACAGGGTGAGGGTGGCGATGGCCTGTCCAGGGTCACCCCCAGGCTGCTCCCCTCAGCACCGGGTCAGGGAGACATCCCTGCTCTGCAGCCCAAAAGCACAATTAGCATTTATTATTCATTAAATAGGTTTAAGCAATCCCAACAAACACTATTCTGCCCCACAATCACAGGATCGCTGAGGTTGCCAAAGATCTCTGAGGTCATCCACGCCCAAATTGCCTGATCACCACCCTGTCAACCAGAGCAGAGCACTGGCGGCTGCGTCCTGTCCTTCCTTGGTGTGGCAACCCACCTTTAAGGGGAAGGAAGCACCCAAGATTGGTAAATAATCAGCAAGTTTTATTAGTAAATTACACACCTGGCATGGAAATTGGTGTATTAGTCCCTGAGCTACCATGGTTGTCACACTTGCACACCTACTGATGCAGGTGTGACCAGGGTGGGCAGTGGAAGGAGCCTGGCCAGCCCTTCCCCAGCACCCACGGGTGGTCTGTGTTGGTGGGGGAGAGCTTGAGTCCTTCCACCTAACTGGGAGAACGTGCCCAAACTTTAGGGTCTTACCAATAAAATCATAGATTTGCATAATTTGAGATCATGTAAAATTACAGAAAGCAGAGTTGGAGTGGAAATTATACCAAGTCCTGTCCAGGGTAGGATCTGTTATGACTCACCTTTCTTATTATTTGCATTTACTAAAATCACTTTTAAACTCAATCTCACTTATTGCCACAGTTTTTCAGGCTTTGTTGTCAAAAGACATGGTATAGCAAGGCATAGGGTTCTGCATTTCCTATTAGTTAGGAAAGCTCAGTTAAACCAAATGCAAACCTGAATAATACCAAGCTTGATAGCTGTTGTACCTACAAGTGCTTATTAAGGGATGAATATCATATAATTTCATCTCTTCAACAGAGACAATATTGACTACTGGAATTGCAACATTTCATAACCTTTATCAGAACTCCTGAGCTTGGCTTCTAAGTGGGTTTTGTGTGTAGTTCGAAGAATATAAAAACACTCAAGGGGCTTGTACTTTTATTTTTCCTTCTTATTCTTCCATCTAGTGCTGTACTAGCTTTACAGGTGTTGATCTTACTTGACCTTTCCTACTCTTTGTGGACAGTAATTGGACTTGACAGAGGCAAAGGTTTAAGTAGTATTTATCAGAATATCTTCTAACCTGGAACAACTGAGTAACTTCCTCTGTGCCTCTCAGAATGTCCCATTTAATTCTAATCACTTGCAGTTCTTATAGCCTTGATCTCCAAGGATTTCCCAACATGACTCAGCTAAATCTTAAAAGAGGTGAGGAAGGTTTGGCAGCAGTTTGCAGTCACAGGAACAGCTCTGTTGCAGTGCAGAAGCAGCAGACACCAGAAGTCCTGAACTCAGTCCCCATGGTGTAGATGTCAGACGAGTCCAGTATTAAGGATCCAGTGAGCCAGGTGAACAGAGACTATTTCTGGAATAAGCTTCTCCAGAAATAACACTCCTAAAATCCCATGATTTTTTATCAAATTTACTTGGCTCAAAAGCCTAACCTGGGCCTTCTTAGCATTAGGAGACACCAGTGAATGGAAGATGCATCTTCCTGGAGGGCGTTTGTTGTATTAGTGCAAGAGGAGCAGCTGTTGCCTTGCACTCTGCATGAAATTTAATCCTGTAGGTTTCTGTAAAAGAGAAGTTTGCAGGTTTTGTTTGAACAGCAACATCCAGAGACAAGCAGTGAGTGTGAACACACAGTGGTTGCTGGAGACCAAGAGAAAACTGAGGGGAACTAGGGTTGTTTGGTTGCAAAGAGCACAGTCAAGTAATTCACACAACACATCTAGGAGAAAAGTATTTCCTTTTTGCCTGAGAAAAATAAACAAGTGGAAAAAGAGCTTATTAATTTTTTTTTTTCCTAATAGACCTGTCATGTGATTTCTTCCCAATATCTAATCTAAACCTGTTCTCTTTCAGTTTGAAGCTAGTCCCCCTTGTCCTGTCACTACATGTCCTTGTGAAAAGCCCCTCTACATCTTTCTTGTAGGCTCCCTTCAGGTGCTGAAGGGCTGCAATTAGGTCACCCTTAATGATCACAAGTGTGTTGTAATCACAGGAGGTGAGGCTAATAAAATGCAGAGGTAATCTCTTTAGTTTTGAGTGGTACAAGATACTGTTGTTTTATATGACAGCTGAGCCAATTCTACAAAACCCAGAGTCTTTAAAGAGATAAACTAAATTTCTTGCAAGGCCAAGTGTGCATCTGGTGTGAATCCAGTGGAAAGAGGCTGATGCGTGGGAAATGAGGGGCTGGCCTGTGTCACAGAATGGAAATGGGGATCAGAAAGGCCCTCTAAAATGGGCTGTTTCCCACTGCTGCTGCTTTACTGGCCTACTGGCCACAAAGGAGTTTGATTCCGCTGTGCCCTGAATGGTGGGAGCTTGCAGTGAATTACAGGCCCTGCTCCCCAGTGGAGCTGAACTCATAAACCACCCACTGCTTAATTCAATTAATCCAAAAAAGCCGAGTAGCGAGGTGGATTTGGGAAGCAGCTTTGTGTGTTGCTAAGACTAAACTGTACTGCCCTCACAGAGGGAGGGAATTGCAGAGCTGGGGACCCTCTGCCTCAGCAAGGGAGAGAACTAATTTCATCCATCCCAGGTGACTCTACCTGGAGGTGTTACCCAGTGAAGAGTTTGGCAACAGTCTCCAGTGGGCAAACCATGAAATGGCATCACCTTTAGATGGGTGCAACAAGAATGGTGTGAATGTGGAGAGCAAACATCTGACTAGAAAAAAATATGTGTTCTTAACTTCAGGTGAAGCCCAGGGAAGCAGAAGTTGCAAGCACCTTTAAGGAGGGACTTGTGGCTCAGGATGGCGAGCCTTGACCTCATTCAAAAGGCAAGTAACAGCCTTGTCCTTCTTGCAAAAAGAGAAGAGGAAAACCAGATTTTACTACTTGCACTCTATTTTATTTTATTTCGACTTTTGCCAGAGTTTTTCTACAGTTTTTCTCACCTTTTTGCTTGTTTAAAATACAGTGTTCCGAGTTTCCTAAGTTTTAAATGTTTGTTTTCCTTCTGGTGAGATTGATGGGTCATTAGCATTAAGCATTAGTTCTGCGGCTATGAGTGTTTGTAGGCTTTGGTCCTTTCTCTTTAATACAAAGCATTTGGAGAAAATTTACAGTCATCTAAGCATTACCATAAAGAGATCGGTTAAAAATCCCAAACCAGTCATGCTCTTTGCTTCAAAAGTTTTTCTGGAATGCAAGGAATTCAGTCTGGAACAATTACATTATTTGCAATGGTAACTTCTTAGCGAACCCTGGAATAGTTTATGTGGCTAAAAACCTTTTCAAGAGCAATTGAAAAATTATGTTACCCCATCTATTGTTTAAAGGATTCCATGTGGTACAGTTCTTTGAATATATGGGAAGAAAATGAAGCCAAAAATGAAAATTTGGCAGGCAAAAATCGAAGTGCTTGCATTGGCCCTGAATCCAGATATATGCACATTAATGATCTCATTTGAAAGATGTCTATATTAAGATCTGAAAGCTTTCTGTGTTCCCAAGGGACAGGCTCACTGAATATTGTGATGTACCATGAAACTAAACAGTTTTTCTTACTTCAAAATAACCAAGGGTTCAGAAACATTCTGTGTGAGTAACGAGGGGCACATTAAGAGCATTGTCTTTTGGGTAACCTTGCTCAGCCATACATTAGAATTGCCATTGCAGGGAGGCACAGCTCTGCTTTGCACTCACCCACTCCTTCACAGGAAGATAAAAAAATAAGCCATAACCCATTCAGACTCACTGTACCTGTATTAACAAAGTTATCTACACACACCTCAACTTTATCAGGACCATGTCCAGCACCTCTGCTGAAGGCAGATTTGGACAAAGGCTCCCTCCTGCCAGCTCTGTTTTTGCAGCAGGATTTCACAGCAGAGGAGAGAAGGCACCAGCAAGGCCTATGTCAGTCACCACACATTTATCACACCTCACCCAGCAAAGCCCAGTGTGGTCCAGCACTGGGGACAACAAGGGTAGTGGGACCTCAGAGAGAGGTCTTGTTTTTCACTCTCGTCACGAGATTATACTTTTCTTTAAAAAAACTAAAATGACACCAGGGGGTTCTGCTTCTTGAGGCTGTTTTGCATGGAAGTGTTGCGTGTAGCAGTGTTTCTCTAACCCACAGAGAGGGGCAGCAGTAGCATCCCATTCAACTTCCTAATCTTGAGACAACCAGTTCATTAACATCAATGAGATGAGTCATGTCAGATCTGCAGGACTGGGCCATTTATCCCATTTTTTTCCTCTGAGGCTCAAGTAGATCAGATATCCCATAAATTCTAATGGCTTGCAATGCCTACTTGCCAAGAGAAGGAGGGAGCGTTGCAAGTACCGTAAAATTCCTTGTCCCATGAGGGTCTTATTAAATGGTGTAGCCAAAAGATTTCCATGTTAAGGCTTCAACAGCAGTGCTCATTTTGGAGTGTTTTATTCATCCAACCACTGTTAACCCTCAGTTTGTCCCTTTCAGAACTGCCTTTGGAGACATTTAGAAGAGCAATACCCAAGAAGACTGAGCAGTTGTTGTGTGAAGAGTGGACCAGGCAGCTGAAGAGATGCCATAGGACTTCAGAGGATCACCATATCTTTGCAAATCCTTCATCTGAGCAAGCCCACCTTTTCAACAGTTTAATCCAGGTAGGATTGCTGGAAGCTCCAAAAGTGTAGCTCAAGGCCTTCCTCCAAGTGATTCCTCCTCAGTCATTCTTGAGCCTTTTCTGGGGCTCTGCCACCAAAGGTGGTCCGACCCAAACACTTGTCAGTACAAGCTTAAATCCTACATCTTAGGTCAGTGGGTACACCCATACAGTCCAGATGTTTCTCATCAATGCCATCCCATCTTTATGAATCCTTTTATTCCCTATTTTCCCTGATTTCTCCTAAGTGTTAGTGGTCTCTCTATTTGCCTCTTTATTTCACTAGAGTGCCTCTTCCAGCCCCATGTCCCTCAGATGCAGACACATAAAATATTTTGTACTTGTATAGCACCTTTCACTGGAGAAAGAACCCTTTAGTAGAGCTGGAAGAGAAGGAATTATCTCACGTTTACAGGCTGAGCAGACCCAGAGACACAGCCTGATTTTCCTGTGAGTACACAAAAATCAGCAGCAGGAAGAAAAAAACTTGGACATGTATCTCCTACCTCCCTATACCTTTTTTGTGAAGTATATTTCCTTTGCTTATTCATCACACCTTTAAAAATACCAAAGATACTTCTGACCTTGCATGAAAAATAGCTGAAGACAAACATCTGTTGTAAAATGCATATTTCTTAGCAGGTAAAAAGATCAAACTCACTCCTTTTCTAGAGAACCTCAGTTCAATTCTCTCAAAAATGTTTGCTGCTGAGACAGCTTCCCTGCCTGACTCTTGCACCACTCAGGCACCATTAAGAAGCTCCTTTCTCCTCCAGACCACAGGAGATTTCACATTACGTTGTTAACCTCCCTCAGCTCATCTCCTCCCTGCACAATCCCAGGCACATTTACATGCAGACATAATGTCACTCAGCCCACTTTATGCCACTTAAATCTCTCTCGTTGCTATGGGGAGCATTGATAAGGAACCAATTAGCAAATAAAATATTTGAGGATCGATGTGAAAGCCACTGCTCTGTGGATTTGTGTGACATTTCACTTGACATTTGTCCTTACCTGGCTGAGCTTCTTCCACGGCGATTTCAGCTACATTGTGTAGTCAAAACATGCCCTTCCCGTGGGATTTAGAGGCTTAGGCGTGCAACTGTATCTGACCCCGGGGAATTTTTACAGTTCTCAGGAGAAGAGGGACTGCCTGGAAAGCGCTTTTCCGGCATGGAAGTGCCAAGAGCACCATCCAGTGCCTGAGCAGAGTAAACACACAGGAGCTCGGTGGCGATGGCACAAAGGCAGCTCTGCACATCCCGTAGTCCAGATACACGTGGTGGGTGCTCCAGGATTTCATACAAAGAGGCTACAGACAGTTACAGGAGGAATTTGGAAGGGAAGGACAGGAGACAACCCTGGAAGATCACATCTTTTAAACTAGAGCTGTATTCTGAGTTGAGTTACTGATGATTTAGGGAGCAAAAGGCACAAGGAAGGGGGAAGTGGAGATGGCAGTAGATGGGGCTGGTTAAGAAAAGGAGGTAATTAAATCCATGATGGAAAGGAGGTACTGCAGAGAGACACGTATCCTTCAATCCTTCCTCTTTGCAGTATTGGAGCAGCAAAGAGGGACTAGGAAGGTGCAGTGGCAGCTGAGAAAATAAGGGAGAAGTGACCTCAGCTACCACTGCCCAATCCCAACAGCTTTGTGTTGCTTGACAAATGTAGGTAGTCCTGGATTTCAGGAATAAAAGTTATTTGGAAAAAGATTTTGCACTGATGTGGGCAATAAGTAGTAAATTCTTAGTACTTATGGCTACAGGCTTTTGGTGGGCTAGAGAGGAGGAACCAACTGCAGAAAAAGGAGTTTTGGGGGCTAAAAGTGGACACAGGCAAAAGTTAATGTTTTCTGTAATGAAGTGATACCCAAACAGATGTCCAAGGCAAAGCATGCAACTTTTCCATGGACTGGTAGATGTGCAACAATCTATGGAAACAATGGGCAAACGAGGAAACACAAGTTTGGTATATTATGAACAGGATATTTGTTAATCAGAGATGCAGAGTGCTCCAGTCTAGCACAGTATTTGTAGTAATCTATCACTAATATGTCCTTGCTAAAATCAGACTCTGGGCAGAGTGTAGAAATGCTGCTTCCTCTGTTGTGTTCAGCTTCACATGTGTTTGCTCTTACTCTTTTTATATTGAACTTGCAGAGCAAAACTCACTTCTTTGATTAATATTAAGCAGTATTTTGTTTGTGCCCTGTGGCAGAAGTGCCCAGATGGAGTGGGTTGAATACTGAAAACATGAGAAGCATTTAGTGTTCTATGGAGCTTGTTAAAATTGTCTGAATAGAACATCTGGTATCAAATCTTTGGATAAATCAGTTTGGACCTGCTCTGGATCTGTGCTTTGTTCCAGCTTTACATTCCCAGTCTTCCTTCCTTGTTCCTAGAGCCAATAGATGATGGTTTATTGCCTGGTGCAACCCATTAAAGTCCCTTTGTTGGGGCTTGGCAATTGGTTGAGCAGAAAGAGTATAAAAATCACTTTGACATGTGTGGGGTTGAAATGGCAACACTGCCTTAAGATGTGCCTGAAAGGCTTTTTATCTGTCCTCAAGGTGAAGGAGAAAGAAGAAAGAGTGTTATCCAGAGCCTTTGGGAAGATCTTGCCTGATGTGCTTGCAGAGTGTAACCCTGTTTGAGAGCTTTGCTCTGTATGAAACGTGTCTGCCCACCACAGGGCCCTGGGGTGGATACATCCCTGTAAGGCTTTCCCACCAGGAGAAACGAGTGGTATCCCACTGCTCAGCACTGCCAGATCCCACTGCCAGGCCTGCTTCGTGTGCAAGGAGAACTCCTGCAGATCTGGAGACTGCGAAGGGAAGATGGGAGCTGTTGGGGTGTCGTGTGACTGATGGCACACGGCAGATGGAGGTGCCCATCCCTTGGTCATACAGCACACCCCACAGCCCCAGTGTTCCCAAACACATCCCACTGCTGGGAGCAGTGAGGCAGGGCGGGCTCACATGGTGTTCACACCCAGAGCTGTGACTGCAGGGGCGAATCAGGTGCTGATGCACATGGACACCTAATTTAGAAGTGGCTGAGATGAACTCCTTGCACTTTAGGAAGTGTTTCAGCTGAGTACACAGAGCTTCCCGTTACCCCTGCTGGGACTTTGGATATTTGGCTCCAATCTTGGGCAGATTTTCCTATGAGTGGTGTTTTTACCAAATTTACCTGCTCAGAGGCTTTGACCCCCACAGCTATGACCAAAGCCATGAAAGAGGACCAAATGGGAATTCCTAAGTTGCATTCAGAGTATTGTAGAGCAACTTTTCCTGTGTAGTAACCAAGAAAAATGTCTCACAATGTAGCATTTTATGCTATTGAGAAAGTAAGATATTTTGGGTTATATTTCTTTAAGATGTCCTGCTATATTTAAAGGGCTCATTGTCTTCTCTTTTGTCTTGTTTTCAGGCTTGATACATCAAGCAAACTTCAGAGGAGTTGTTCTTGCCTCACACCAATGGTAAGAGGAAAGAGAAGCAAGTAATTATGTTTAATGTTGTTTTGTGCCAGATATTTTGCTGGTAGAAATCCATAGCTCCACAGGCACCAGTTTCTGCAGGATCTGGAATGTCTGACACAATTTCTTCCTCCATTCTGGATGGTCTGTGAAGGAAGCTGCTTTATTTTGCCATCTTGGATATTCATGCTGAGAAGTTATAAGCAAAAACAAAGTAATGAGAGCCAGGGTCTCTAATAAGCTTCCTGTCACATGAGGCTCTGGTTCTGGTGAAGCAGATGTGGTTGCTGACTTGTTTCCAAATGTTTGCTGAGTGGTGATTAGATTCTGTCATACTGATGTTATATCTCTGTGATCTCATTCAAGACAAGTAGTTCTGCAAACAGTGAAATATTTTTTTCCTATGGATTTATATCTTGGGTTGTGTTTCTGCATGGATTCTCTGATGTTTAATGGGGATGGAGTTCATTTTAGCCTGTTTCTTCACTGAGAGATGAGTAATCTGTCTTTACTTGGCTGCCTACCTTCACAAAACTTGCAGGAATTAAATATCACAAGTATTTAAAATTTCAGTGGGAATTGTGAACCAGTTCCAAAGCTATTTAGGGCCAACTCATGTAAACAAACATAAACATGAGTCTCATTTTCTTACAAAAGCAAAAGGTAAGGATCAATCTTTTATTACTTTGTCCTTCTATATTAACCCGCTGGGTTCTGTTCTGGTTTATTTGTGTTCAGTCACATAAGATATGCCTTACTTATAAAGCTGTGTGAAATATGGGGCTTTTTTGCCACATTGAATGCATATTAAAACATCATTAATTTATACTTATTATGGACCACACAAGAGATAACATTATTTTTACTGTCCTTGCTGCAGGAGAGGAAGGAGGTGACATGCATTTTAACTTGCATGTTTGCACAGGCAAGTGCAGAGAAAGAACACTATTTTTCCTTTAGAATTAGCCCTCACCAGCTCTGGTTTGGAAAGGCAGAAAGGAAACCTAGAATTGAAAATGACTTTTTGTGTTGCTGAGTCCAGTCTTCTGCTTCTGCAGTGAGCCAAGTTCCCAATCTCTTTCATAAATAAAAATATGCTCCTTTCTCTTTGCCATCTCTCCTATCCTCTCAGTTTCCTACTTTATTTGGGCATTTTCTCCAGAATTTCCTTCCTTTGATAGAAAAAATTTTCCATGGTCAGTTTGTGCATGTTTGTTCTTGTTCTATGAAATTCCTGAAAAGTTCATTCCTGTAGGTAGCCATGTCTGTACAGAGAATAAGGAAGAAAGACCCTTCCAAGAGGACAGAAAATCTACACTTGGGTAAATCCTTAAGACACAAATCTGCTGGAAACTAGGCTTCAACAGCATTTGGCATGAAATGCTTGGGTATCTAATACTACCAGGTTTTTCTGGGACTGGCAAGTGAATTATTAGTAATGGAAACTGTGTGTGAATCCTCTTTGGGTTCATGTTATAGAAGACTATAGGAGTGTCTGTAGAGACCACAATGATCCAGCTTTGTGCCATAGACCCTGTGTCTTAACAGGGCTCAGAAATTCCCATGTGGCTGAGCAGAGGAGACCAGAGTGGCAAATCCCAGCTTTTATTGCTAATGCTTTGTAAAATAACCTTTATGGTCTGTAGATTCAGTCCTGTGCAGGTCTGTGGGACTGAAGATTTATTACACCACTTCATATTTGTGCATCGCTCTCCAGTCCCTGGATAGGGAAGAAATTAAAGGTCCAAAGGGTTAGCTTTGTGTTACTAGATCCAGATATACCCAAAATTTAACTTCCCTGGACAAAGGAAGTGCATCAGGGGCTGTCCTGTTACGTTGTGACAGTGTCAGCCCTGTGTGCTGCAAAGCTTCAGGAGACCTTAGGGAATAAAAAAATAAAAAACACCAAGTGTTTGCTCAATGGAAAACAGATGGAGTTTTCATTAGATATTACTTCTAATGATCTGCTTTAAAAGTTAAAATACACCATTCCAAGCAGAAGAAGGGCCTCCTAATAGCTCTGTTTAGGTCTCAGGCTCATTATGTGAGCTACAGATAAGCAAGATTGCAAGATCTTTGTATCATTAGAACTTCTAGTTAAGCTTGCCGACCATTATTAGAATTCCAAACACAGCAGAACTATTTTGGAGCCTTACCAATATTTTTTCCTGAAGATGTATCTTTATTTAATGGTTCAGAGTTATTATTATGGGCCTGGCAGTCAGTTGCTCAGTTTCTGGAGTATTACCATTTAACCTAGGTCAGGATAAAAATCCTGGAATATTCATTGCAGGGCAGACCTTTTGCTTCTTTGAGGGCCTGTTCTTCACAGTCCACCTTGGTGTGACTCCCCCAAAAGGTGTTTTGGCTGTGAGAGGTGACCCCAGCAATCTAGAAAGCCTGAAGGTCCTTCCTAAAAAGATGAACCCTGCAATCTGTGCCTGTAGGTACTAAATCAACTTTTGACATGTGAAGAACAATGCAATCCCAGGGTTTTAGGAATAGATGGTTGCTGCCAAACCACAAGAAATGCTTTTGTCTGGAACTCATGGAGCAGTAACATAGCAATGGAGGGTGTACCCTTGTCTGTTATTCCCTCTGAGCAAATTCTCAGAGACATGTTACCAGGATTCAGATAGATGTCATGGAACTAGGAGAGAAATAGGCTTTAATTTCCTTACAAAGGGAGGAAGAGACAATAGAACTCAGAAAAACATGTGGCATTTTTTTGTTTCTGTCTGAGGGCTGTGCAAGCAAACCCAGTGCCCATCCTCAGACAGCACTCTCTAAAGTGAGACTCGTGTGAGGAAATTTGTGTTACCTTTCCTCTGGTATGAGTTGATCAAACTGCTTTATTTCCTCTGCGTATGTGTAAATACAACCTATGTCTTTGACTGGTCTCCAGCTGGAGAGATAGACAGTATCAGAATTCAAAGTTCCAGCAAGTTTGGAGCTGATGTTCTGGGTCACTGTCACCTCTGTAGAAAAATACCTGCATGAATAAGAAATAAGCCTCTTGTTTTCATGAGAGGGACCAGAAGGATCAAGTTCAGACAGTCTATCCCAAATTGTTAATTAAGCTTTGTTCTGAAACCAGGTTTTTCCCACTCTGTTAGAAACCTTCTTCAATTTCCAGACTAAAGTTATTAATGACTAGTTTGTTCACTTGTATTATTGTGCCAAAGCTGCCTTTTAGTTTAGGTTATACACAAACAGAATGTATCAGGTTGCTTTTTGTCTCTTTCAGAGGAAAAAAAAAAAAGGCTTAAATATAAGGTCACCTTGTGTTCAGGGTCCAATTATTTCCTCATACAATTCAAGAATGGGGGGAGAATAAGCAAAGGGAGCAGATGACAAGAGTGCTTTATATTTAGGTTTGTGCGCCTTAGAATAGTCCAGCCCTTTAGCAACAGCATCCCTGCTCCTGTTATCTTATGTCCAAGTAAATATAGTTCATTTTCTTTCTTTGGGATATATTTGCAGAAGTCAAGCATGTGCTCTCTCTCCCTATGTTACCAGAGTGGGAAAACAACACAGTTGTTTCTTTCTTCTCTCATTCAGTGGCCTTTTCCTGATTCAGTGTAGCTTTCTGAGCACGGGTGGCCAAACCATGGGTTGCCCAAGCCCGTTCCATCCTACTGGTGATTACAGCATGAGGTGAGAGGTTTCAGATACTGTTGTTTGTGAAGAACTGATTTTCAGAGGATGAATCCTCAGCAAATTCTCAGGTGCCTTTCTGAGGTATTTAGTTATGCAAACCTCAGTCACTCAAGGGGGAAATCTTGTCATAAGTAAATAACATAGGACGGGTCAGTGCAAAAATCCACGCCTAGAAGTTGCTTCCTAAAGCATCTGCATGGCAGCACCCTGCATGTTTTAAAGTGAGGGTGCAGAACCACAGTGTGGATGGACACTCTGCAGCCTGGTGGCCTCCATGACTCCCTTCAGTCACTTGGCAGCACAATAATGGAAATGGGAACATGGGATTTCTTCGGTCTATTGTGTCCATTGGAACAATCCTGCTGAGAGCAACTGAGACCAAAGGCCTGGCCTTCAAAATATATGACTTGAAAAGAAAGCTGCATTTTTTGGGTAATGTCCAAATGTATTTCATTCAGCTCTGCTGCTGCTCCCACAGTTTAGTTGTAAACAAGTCGCCCATCTGGGCTGCACTGCCTGTAACTGTTTGCATCATCACAAGCAGATATTGGCTTCATGATGTTCTGTGCACACAGAAAACAGCTGCTGAGAGGTAACCTGAGCAAACCCTTAATGAAGAGCCTCAATGTCTTAAATCACCAGTCTGCAAGGTAGCCACAGTCTTTGTAGATATAAACCTGAAGTGTTAAAATACTGCATTTTTAGCCCTGCAGAGTTCTCAGTCAGACTGCTCCCCATCAAATTTCCATGCTGACTCTATGTCCTGACTGTTCCAAGGTCAACTGGCCAAAGGAATGATGTACCAAGCGCTTTCATGGGAGACAAGTGTGAACTTCATTAGAGCTCTCCTGCAGCTATGAAGCTTTTTGCAGCTATACAGCAATAAAGCTTTGAAAATAATTTCTGTACATCATAAATAAAATGTTGTAAGATGTCAGGATTATCAATACTCAGTGCCAAGTGACAAAATAATGTTGCACCTGAATAAGCTCTGTTGAAGCAACAGGTTATTTTCTCACTGCACAGCTGGAATGTCCTGGAATCTTTGGATTCTGCTCTGTGGAGGTTGAGTGTGTTTGAGTTAATTAATACTTAAAATGTTCTATGCCCCTCACTCCAGCCTCATCTCCCCAGACCATGACAGTGCAGGTCATCACAGAAAAGCCACTGGAACAACCAGCTGCTGAACTCCAGTATGGTCAAGGATCCACAGAAAGGGACAGGGAACTTGGAGACTCCCAGTTTGTGCACAGCTGAGACAAAGCAGGGGTTTGGGGTCTGTGGCTGCTGCCAGGATGAGAAGGGGCCATGACCTGTTCCCTCTGAGGGGCTGAGGACACCTAGAGAAGGCCACATTTGTCTGGAGGAGTTGACAGACTTGCCTGGTGCTCTGCCTTCCCTTCCATTTCTTGGAAAGGCCATCCAGAAAGGCTTTCCAAACTTCCCAGCATGGTGGTAAGGTCCTCAGTGTGGAAGAGTAAAACAGTGCTTTTGCTCCATCTTGCTGTCCTCTACTCCTGAATTTGGTTAAACCTGGGGCTTGCCAGCTGACTGCTGTGTAGCTCGTGGCTGATTTCCACGTGCTCCCAGTTCCCTTTCCCCTTGCCTGGGTAGTTCTTTGGCCTCACAAGCAGCAGGATGGGCAGAGCACGGATCAGCCACTTCCCAGCCACAGGCCTTCAGGCACACAAACAGAACTGCACTTTGCAGTCTGAGTCACTGGGATGTGGCATTGCCTGGGGCTCAAAAAGGCAGGTTGGAAAGGGCAGAGACAGAGACCCAACTGTTCATCTGGCATTCTCACACTGCTCTTCTAAGTGGGTGTCTCTGATGGCCTGTCTCATAAATCATTAATGCACAATACTTCTGAATAAATACTTTCTCTGTATCTTCTCCAGTCCTAAGCATTAATTTTGCATGAGTCTATGCCTTTACTCTGTCTTTAGCAGCAACAGAAATTATTCTCCTAGCCAGATTTTATGAATGATGTTTCACATTTATTGCATATTATGACCTTTATGGATGATACAAAGTCAAGTCCAGGGATCTGTCTTTCTTATTTTTCTTCTCTAATGAACAGTGTTGCACTATAGAGACACCTGTAATTTACATCCTTTGAGTTTAAAGTAAGCTCATGATTACCATTTTATAGAAAGCAAGGTGGTGAGCAGGAGAGTTCATTGACTTTTCAACCCTGGAATCACTCAACCACTGTTTCACATTCCAAATAAAATATTTGCTGGGTTTCACACCAGTCTTTTACCAGTGCATATCACAATGTTGCTGTTGGGAAAAACTGAATTTATTAAGGCAGTATATTTTAAAAATTGGCTCCAGCACCACACAGCTGGCAACAAGGAGAAAGTAATCTAAGGCAGCATGTAAAAAACTGTTCTCTAGTTAAGACTGTGAATTTTCCAATAACTGCCTCCAACAGACCACCCTATGACACCGATTGCAAGCACATAAAGCCTGATTGTTCAAAAGTCACAGAAATAAAACGTAGATGTTGAAATGCCAACCTCCCACTATTTGCTTCCCACCTTCTCATCTCTTACCGCTTATTTTGCTTTTTTCTTTCCTGGTGTCCTTTCTCTCGCTGGTGTTTTCCTTCAGTACCACCCCTTTTTGCCTCCCAGAACCCAGTGGAGCTTTCAGCTTTAATGGCAGAAGAGGAGCCAGCAGACAATGGAAAGAAGCTGGGGCAGCAGGTTTGGTGAGCACGTCCAGCCCCCAAAACCAGAGCAGTGGAGGTTATTTGTGTGTGTACACAACTTCACACACCTGGTACCCACCTGAGCAAACCAGGCTGTCTCTGGGCCAGTTCAGAGAACTTCTAAACTCCAGCCCTGCTCAGTATGTGTCAGTGTGCAATTTGTAGCCATGAGTTTGACAACTCAGAACTGTTCAAAGATCTTTTAATCTTTCACCCCATGTGCTATTGCCTAAGGACAGGCCACCCATCACTCAGAAAAGAACTATGAAAATAAGAAAAATAAATTAATTAACCCTGATCACTGAAAAACCCAAGAAACTCTCACTCCTGTCGTCTGGAACTAAAATACATTGAGTATTTCCTTGTTCATAACATACTTTGTGTAAAGGCCGTTTACTAAAAGACTGTTGGTGTGGTGTCAATGCTTTGATTATCTGGGTTGGTGACAAGTTGTTGTAAATGTCTCTTGACAGAGCTGAGTGAAATGTACTACAAGTTCATCTCTGTTTTCCTTACTAAAAATTAAACAAGTTGTTAAAAGTTTTACAAAACCATAATTAATATTCCCTTTGAGAACAGAAAGGATACATTTTTAAAATGTTTTTATTACCTTAGTAAGGCATGTTACAAAAAAATGTCTTCCACAGCAAAACACACTGAGAACAGGGATGAGTGCAAACCAAACAAGTCAAAGTAAATTATCTATGAAATCACTTCATCCAATATAACACAGAACAGTAATAAAAGTTTCCAAACAGCTTTTCCTCCTCTGGAGAATGCAATATTTTTTTTCTCCATTGGAGCTCCTGACATAGGTCAAACATTGCACTACTCCGAGATTTCAATTCTTTTTCTCCCAGAGAGACCTAAACATTGTCCCCAAAACACCTTTCTTTTGCTGGAATAGAAGAAAAACCTAGTTCTGAGAAGGGCTGCAACCAGCTCTGTCAGGCCAAGGCAAGGGCTGTGCAATGTGCTCTCTTCACCAGAAAGAACATAAACACGTGGATTCCACCGTGACTACTTCTCAGCTCTCTGCTCCCATCAGTTTGTACTCACTTCCAAAGGCAGAGCTCCTCAGGAACCCAGCTAACACGAGCACTTTACTCAGGTGGTTCAGCACAACTCCACAAATGTTATGTTCTGTCAGGCCTTTTTCTCTCCTCTGAGCACCTCTACACAAAGGGCTGCTGTGATGGATGACCCATACCTTTATCTTTAACATATTAAGCAATACCTTCCTGTACTTCTGATGCCCAAGTGCAGCTACAAAGTCACCCAAACTGCTGGGTGTGCAGCCATCTCCTTGGCATCACAGCTCACCTCTGTCAGCACTTGTTTCCAGGCTGAAGTGTTTATAGGCTGGCAAATTCTCCTTGTGAGGACCTGTTCACAGGCTAGTAGAGCTTACAAAGGGAAAATTACAATTTTTCTTCCCTCTTCAGTATTTTTGAATGTTATGAGATAATTGACATTTCTTCCCTCTCTCTGTTCTCATTTATTATGGTGATGATGCTTCTGAAGTATTTCATGAATTCCATCCGAACATCTTCAGGATCTTCCTCCAAGTTGGAATGTATTAGTTTTAGCTTGTTCAGTGGGTAAGCTTTGAAAGGAAATGAAAAACAATTAGATATATTCCTTTTATAAAAGAAATATTCACAATCAAGGCAAGGTCATGGGACAGCTCATGCTGCAGTCAGCTGGAATTCAGTTGTACCCAATGTCTGATACCCCAGATAACACATGAAGAAGAAATGCAGCAGAGTTTGTCAGCATTACAAACAAATACAGCTTATTGCCAAATTAAATTCTTCAGGAAGTATTAGTAAAGCTAAAAGTCTTGTTTTGAACTCATGGTCAGTTAGACAGAATCAAACAATTCAGCACTGAACTGTAATTTTACTACTGAAGTGGTATGACATTTTTTGATTACTTCAAAATTATGGAATCATATTGTTATATTAAATAAGTATTGATATATTCATACTTAGGACAAATACATAGTTGCTTGAACACTGGAACAGGTTGCCCAGAGTGTATGTTCTCATTGGTATGAACAGCCACAAATAATTTTGCAGTATATAAGGTACCTATTACTGATTTGAAGAGGCAGATCATTAGCCTTTTATTTCAAAGGGCTCCTGTTCTTTTCATTGACAGAACACAGACTTAAATGGCATCAAAAGTGTCAGTTAACAAAAAAACCTCCAATAGAAGAACCAAACCAGTACTAATGCGGAAATATAGCAGGAGAGAAGCCACTCAAAACTTTCCTTGCCTTTACTTTTCCCTTTTGTGGAACAGGAATATCCCTGAAATTCATTATTTGTGTTTTTGCAGAGCACTCTAGTGTTTTTTAATTGGCAGATTTAAAGGAAAAATGCAAGCCATAAGGTATGAACAACTTTAAAGACACATAGATCAGTGAAAAACTCCGAGTCACAGATGGAGTTTTCCATCTCCTTACCCAAGGACAAGTTTTCTGTGTCCTCTGAGCTGCCTGGCTTGTGATGTGCCACCAGGAGACACTGACTGTCGAGCAGTGGCTGCTGCTGCACGAAGCAGGAGTACCACATTTCAATTTCTTTCAGGTGACTGGGCAGCTCAGGGTTGAAGATTATTATTACCCCATGAGAGTCCTTCATCAGAGCTGGCCAGCACGTTTCAAACCTTGAAAAAGGGTGCACAGAAAATGGCAAGATTGACAGCTGGAAAACAGAAGCATGCACTCAAACTTCCTCAAGTTTTCTTCTTCTTCCCTCCTCAAGACATTTAAGTACTTTTTTTTAATTATAAGATTAGTAATCTTGCCAGTGATATTCCAACTATTTTGTCTTACCTATTATGTTAGTTAGTCCCATGATTTGCTGACAATCTGATATTTGGTCAAATGCTTATTTAGCCTTTTTCCCTAAAAATGGATCTGGCCCATTCTCAATTTTATCTTTTGGAAATTTAGGCCTTAATCATATTGTATACATTGTTTGAAGTCCACTCCCGTAATAGCTTCAAAAAGATAAAGGCAATTACAAAGGGGGCCTATGTCTCCTGTACTTTAATTCCACTCCAGTGAACTTTGCTGTTATATTCAGTCCTTATCCAAAACAGAAAGTTCTGTGATCATAGCAGAGAGTACCTGATGTTAGGTGCTTCACAGCAGAACCCATAAAAGAACAGATTGGGCTAAAGAGTCAGGAATATTCCTCACCTCAAACAGATCATTGGTTTTAGGTGTGAAGTATGAATAACTTGTGTAAACAGAACTATTATGAGTTAAGTAACCTGGAAGAAGTAACAAGGACGCTGCCTTCTTACCTCTGATCACCGCTGCAATCCCACAGCTCGAATCGACACCCAGCTCCCTTGCTGTTCCCGTTCAGGTTTGGCCTCTCGTACTCCAGGATCCTGTGGAAATGATGGATACGACCAGGGGATACGACCGTGCACACAGAGCTCGGGNGCGTGGGGCTGCAGCTGCCGATCCCTTCCGTGCTCTCCGACACGAAGTTCGCCAGCACCGACTTTCCTGCCTGGCAGAGACACCCCCGCAGCAGTTTGATGCGCCGCAGCGGCCGAGCCCACCCCGAGCCGCCCCGCGCTGTCCCTCCCGCTCAGCCCCGGCGCCGGCAGGCCTGGACCTCCCTCCCTCC
>VWZF01004937.1:626673-810581 GCA_013396755.1 Sclerurus mexicanus | reverse complement strand
CCACAGTGTCCCCACAGTGTCCCCACAGTGTCCCCACAGTGTCCCTGCTCCATCCCCAGTGTCCCCGCAGTGTCCCCGCAGTGTCCCCACAGTGTCCCTGCTCCATCCCCAGTGTCCCCACAGTGTCCCCACAGTGTCCCCGCAGTGTCCTCGCCCTGCCCGCTGGAGCCCGTAGGGTCTCACACGAAGGGACCCCTCACACCCCACACGCTGACGCGGCCCGGGGAAGGCAGAGGACCCAGCGGGGAGAGGGGTGGGTGAAACCCTGCCGGCACCTCCCGGCTGCTGCTTTCGGCAGGGGACAAGGCTCCCGCACAGTCCCGAGCACTGCGGGGACGGCTCACTGCCCTGAGCGCAGAGTAGGGCAAAGCAGAGGGTGCCTCTCAGACCGTTCTCCTGCCCGCAGGTACCAAACTTTGAGCCGTGAGAAGACAAAGCCCGCGATTCCTGGTGCCCAAAAGTCGAGGAAAGAGGCGATTGGAACCACCGAGCCCACCCTGCTGGCTGCCCACAGTGGGTTTGTAGCGCCTGTAAACCCAAACCAGTGAGCCCTGAGGGGACCTCTGGCTTTTGTGTCCATTGTGTGGCAGCAGATCCTCCTGCCTGCTCCATTTTGGGGACAGATGTCCCCTCGCTCCCTCTGTCTTCTGGAAAGCAAGAGCCAGATACGAAACACACTTCAAACTCACACAGTTCCCTGGTGTCCCTCACTTGCCCTGTCCTTGCCTTGTTTCATTGCAATGTTACCTGTAGATTCTCCTTGAAAGGATGATGAAGCCAAGCTCTTGAAGATTCTTATTAAGGCTCGTTAGGGGAAGCAAGAGGCTTTATTAAATTGCAGCTTCTAAGAAAATAAAACATCTGGCAGGCAGATGTGTCGCTTCGGAGCTGTTTAGTGCCCAGGTACAACAGCACTTTCAGATAGGCTTTCAAACAGGGCCTCTAGGCACTACCACAATGTAAATGTTTATTACTAGTACTGCTAATAAATGTGAACCAGAATTGCCCTGCTCTCACTGAGGGGATACTGTCTTCTCTCTCAGTGGAGACTCATTTGTTCTTTCACTCCTTACATTGGGATATTTCAGGATGGTTCAGTGTGGCAGTGGCATCACACCATTCACACACAGAATTTTAAACTTCAGAAAATCCTTTTGTTTTCAGGTTGGTGGGACAGCGTGAAAAAACACTAGCTATAACTCGTACTGAATTTGATTCTGCTGTAGCAGATTGGAAGTATGTTTTCTGTTTGTGAAGATCCACGTGTGATACAGGACCAAATTCACAACGAACCGGGACAACTTGTAGGTTACTTTTTCTGCAGCTCTATTGTTTTCCACATTTCAGACCCACAGCTTCCAAAGGAAAGACAGAAAAGGTGACCCAGAGAGAAGAACCAGGACAGCCTCTCATATTAGCTGGCACACGGTATGAGCTGCCATTAGCACTTGAAGAGGAACTAGTTATAAAGGGAACTATTGTGGACAGCAGTACAGAAGAGAGGAAAAAAAAGAGTAAGAGGTAACTGAAACTGGGTAAAACTGGCTGTTTGTGCAGCTGCCCAGAAAGCAATTAGGATTAATTTTTAGATGAAGTGTCAGATAGGGTCTTTGTGTGTTTATATTAGCCACTGAAGAGTAAGGAGAACACTGCTAACTAAGGCTGCAATTTTGGGATTTATCCCTGCAATTTAGGGCTTGAAGTCACTTTAGAAAGTGGGAATTAAACTTTCAAGCCACTTAGGGTGACGTTTTCAAAGGCATCTAAGTCAAGTACATTTGATGTTATCAGCATCTGCCTTAGGCATATGGTTAAAGTTATGTTACTTACTGGTGTATTGTTTGCTGAGAGCACATGTGTATGAATCATTTTGCTTCACTTATTTAAAACTCTTTGTCAGAATACAACAGTGAGAAAACTCCAGCAGTTAGTGAACTACTTCCAGACAATGCTGGTAATGGTCTTTAGGTCTTGCATTTATTAGCTGGCTGGTTTTCCACCATAATGTTTTGGTAGCAAACAAAAATTATCATCTCCGGGTGATTCTGTGTGGACAGCTCCTCCTTCTTCCTTTAAAAGCCAAAAGCAGCTGCAAGGTATCAATAATATTTCAATAAAACTGTTCTTCACTCTAGAAATGCCAGTGAGAACTTGAACAATGAGACACAGCAGTTGCTGTATCAGGGTATGTGATGCTTTTTGCCTGGATTGCAAAAGAGAGGACTTTGCCTCCAAGTTAGAGGTCTGCAGGTTTTACTGGGAAGAGCAGTGAAATGTAGAGCCAGTCACCTCTCAGATAATACCTGAGCACTTGCAAACCATTCAGTCTTTCAGAGAACAGTATTTTGCATTGTATTTGATTTAATATGGCATATAAAAATTTTCCTATGAAAACAACTAAAAAAAAAAAAATCTTTCATAAGCTTTTTGTGACTCAGTGCTGGTACTTTGTTTAATGTCCTGTAACAATGTTTCCAAACTTTGGAAAAAAACATACCCTAGAGCACTAAAGTTGTGTGTGAAAATGCTGCCTTGGTGAGAAGTACAACCACATGGCACAGCTCGCCATGAGAAGGAAGGCTCTGCCTGGCTTCTGTTTGTTGCATGACATTTATTGTGTGTGCGCAGAAACAGCTCTTCAGTGGGTGCAGGCAGGGACCTGCATTACATCTTCCATTTATTTATACTGGCTCATCTGGGGGCAAGGCATAGAAGAGAGGAGTTGAAAAGAAGAAACACCTATTTTTGAGCATTGTAGCCCATTATTAAAAATTAAGGAGAAAATCAATGAGGCAATCTCAAAACTTGTTGCTTAAGAAGCTCAGGGCACGGAGATGTCTCCAGGGCTCAGAGTGTAGTTGATCAAGTAAATGATGATTTGGATGAAGTGTGGCTGCTCTCTGGAAAAAGTTTTGGTAGAGCTATGAAAAGGGATAAAATGGAAACAGGACATTAAGTTGCTTTGACAGGGGTGCAGTGGAGCCCTGCTCTTTGTCATGAGTCTGCGGGGTAACACTCAGTTCAGTCTCTCTCAGGGAACCTATTCTGAAATCAATAGGAAAAGCTCATGCAAAACCTTGTTGCTTGAGGTTCATGCCAACAGATTGTCAAGGACTACAATTCTGATTGATGTGTGGGCTCAAAGACCTTCCCAGAGGAGATGAGGATCTTTATTTCTATTTTATAGATGGAGAAACAGAGCAGAGGAAGGTTAAATGGCTTGTTGGAGCAGCCCACCCAGCAGACAGCAGACCCAGATCAATTAAAATGCCTCTAAGTGTGAGTTCTGGCCACAGCCAGGCACAGAGGAGGCAGGGAGGCAGACAACTCAGGCAGACAACTGAATGGCCAGTGTGTTCTTCTGACCAGTGGATGTGAACTCAGTGACAGTTTAAGCAGCCCAATTTCTCTATGTACCTTCATCAAAGTCAGTGGAAGTTCCCAAGGGATAAATTTGACTTGCTCCAGTGACGTATAGACAAGACCCAAGGAGCAGCAGCCTGTCTCCGAGGCCACTCTGAGGGAGGACACCAAAGTGCTCTGATCTTCGAGTCACAACACATGAATGCAGAAGTAGGAATTAGCTGCTATGGTTTAAATCTTCAGATCCAGCTGCAAGGTGATGTCTCCGATAGATGTTCCGCTTATTCCAAAGTGGTTGCTCTGATCACGGTCTGTGGAGCAACAGTAACACCTAGTGGCTGAACGTGCCAGTCCCTTCCTCCCCTTTACAAACCACAGTTGGAGGGCACACGGTGTGATTGACAGTTTTGACTTGCAAGGCCAACACTCAGGATCTCCAGGGATTTACCATTTTCCTTTCAACCCCCCACCACGTTCTGTTTCCTATTAAAAGTGGTAGATGAAATATGAAACTCTTCCTCCCACCTCCCAACCCCCTTCACTTTTCTGGCTTATGGAGGAGATTGTTCTAGTCCATCTTGATCTGTAGGTGGGTGGGCTGTGAGTGACCGAGCCTACTGCTTCCAGCTTGGAGCACTCAGATTTCTGTAAGGAATCCAAGCTTTTTTCTTTTTCTTTTCCTTTTTCTTTTTCTTTTTTTTTTTGGTCTGAAAAGGATCAAGCAGATCATCTGGTGGAGGTTGGTGACCTCAGTGCATTTGATAATGTGGTGTTAACTTGCCTGTGTTAAGGCAGACCAAACCAATCAGTTCCAAGAAGTACCATTTCCTAAGATGTGGTATGTGGGATTGTTTGCCATGATCTACTGGGACTGCTAATTCATCAGAGAGGGACCCCTAGAAAAACAGCATTAGGGAGGAAAGAACCCACAGATGTTTATTGTGTTAGCAGGAGAGCCCTTCAGAGGATCTTCATTCCCCCTCACAGGGGAAAGTTCCAATTTTTCCATGGAAAAAAGATATTAGCAAAAGTATTTCTGCTAAAACCCAGATTATTTGCATTTGTAAATAGAGCCTCAGCTCTTTGTGGGAGTTACAGTACTGAGACACTATGGGCTTGTCATATTCATGCTGTTTGATTTTAGGCTTCTGGTTTAGGTATTCTGACCTACCCATTAGGAGGGTCTTCACTGCCTGTTGACAGAGCCTGGACTCTTAATTTACACTTGGATACTTGGTCTTTTACATGTGACGTTAACATGTAGCACCACCCACCCAAAGAATAGCCTGATGGTGAGAAATGAGGAATATTGTGCTGGGATGTGTTGGGCACCGTTTACTCTTAGAAGAGAGAGTGTGGCCGCCTTGTTGGGCTGGGCAAAAAACCTTCCTCTGTGTTTGGTAAAAATTATGTCAGAGGTGGTAGACCTGAAAGTACTGAAAAAAGACAATTAAAGCATAATTGTTATTTGTGATTCACAAGGGCTCTTGGGACCTTCTCTATTAGACCCGTATGCCTTTTGTTTGGAATATAAAATTTCAAAGTAAGCTTTGTTTCTCCCTGGCAGCTGTGGTGTCTGCCACCCGTGTGGGGCTGGAAAGAGCTGCGGTTTATTAACATTGTCTGATCTAGTTATTCACTCAAGGCCAGACCCTCAGTGACTTCATAGAAAGAAAGCAAAGAAGTGTGTAGTGTCTTTAGAGGGGCTGCCATGTGCCCTATAGGAGAGGAGAGCCTACTGACAGGAAGATTTTGTTTTCTCTCATTTTCCTTCTCTGGTTTGACTTATGTGTTACTTTGGAGTTTATGGCCAAACACAGGAGTTCCTTAACCCCACGATCCTTCCAGGCATTATGTTTCTGTTAACATCCTGGGTCAAGTTAGCTGGCTTTTCAGATGTCTCACATTCATTTTCATTTAAGGCTCAATTACCTCTTGGCAATATGCCACTAGAGACAACAGATTTATACCAGTAATTAGTAAGTTTTGAGAAGTCTGGAATAAAATCCTTGCTCCTTTGCTTTGGTACCTGGATGCAGTGATGAATTCTTAACCCTACACACTCAACTTAAAAATCCGTAGGCTTGATAATTTTGCCTCAGTTCCCTTTAAAACCTGGTAAAAGTAGTATATTAGTTTCCAATGCTTGACTTACTTGCAAACTCTTTATTTGAAATTCCCTCCCTAATATCTTTGGGCTCACAAATACACACAAATACACATGTGTTTGAGACTGGCACTCTGAATGGGACCTGCTGCAATTGAACCTCCTTCCATTTCTGCAGGTGGGGTTTGAAGCAACATGTTCTACTGTGTATTTTAAACACCAGGAAGAATGTCTTGGAAATATAAAAAGCAAAGTAGAGTGGGTACTATAAAAGAGTTCATATTTAATACAGATTGTTGATCATGTGGTATTAAGTGGTTCGTTATTTTATTGTTCTTCAATAATTCGAGAGCTTAAATCTCCTACTCTTGGCTTGGCTAGTGATGCTGTCTTGAGTTGGGTTATAAAAATCCTGTGCTTCACCTAAGCACAGATTGTTATAGTTTTCGTCTTAATTAGCAAGCTGCAGATTTAGATGGATTAATACAATCACTCTTTCTTTTTTTGCCATAGAAGTTCAGAAGGATAATCTGTCACTTGTGAGAACATAAAGAATTGGACTGGAAGCATTCCAAACTCTTTACTGTAAGTATTCAAAGATTTAATGGAGTCCTCAGTCATAAAATCTTTAATTTGAACTAGACCTTTATATTCTCCATTCTTAAATTCACTATTTTTATGTCCAGGGGATTTCCTGCTATCCAAGTATGGACGGAGGCCCTTTATTTCCCTCTGTGTGTGTTTTTTAATTCAAATCAAATGTGTATGTCAGTGGTTGATTGCACTTAACCTCCTTAGGTACATATTTCTCATTTAATTGCATTACATTTTAAGGTTTAAGGCTATATATTTACTGTAGTTAATAGCATACCATGTTTTAATGAAGCTGTTATCTTCTGTAAGTATATACAGAACAATGGAGATTGATTGTACAGGATCTTTTGAAGAAACTGTATCTCAAAGCCATTTAAAATGAATAAACACAGGGGAGAGTTTTAGTTAATGCAGCTCTTTACCTGACACAGCTTCAAAACTAAGAAAATAAATGGTTGGGTTATCAAGGCTGTTTGTTCTCCTCATCCTCAGCCAGGAACTGCACCCCAGTAGGTCACAGCCTATAGCTGCATTGTCCCAGGGAACATGTAACAAGCTGTGTTTGTTCCCAGAGATGCTCCAGAATTGCAGCACTGCTTTTTCCAAAGTCCACTCATCTTCCCTGTATGCTGGCCAGGCTCCCTGTCTGCCCAACTCACAGCTCAGCTCTGTAAATCTATTGTCAGTCAGTCCAGGGAAGGCTCAGAACATGGAAAACGATTATATAATTTTATTGAAACATCTGAAAAAGAAATGCAAGTATTACCTAGAGATCATGTCCAGAAAATCTGGGACAAATCTCCTGTGCTCTGCTAGAACACAGCCAGCTGAACACCTGTTTCCAATGCAGAACGGGGCATCACCCTGCAGTTGGGGCACTGCACCAGCTTTCTCACAATAATCTGAGATTTAAACACACTGAATTCAGCCAAAAAGTGTTTTCCTCTGAGCCACTTCTTTCCAGGCACACAGCGAGGCTGATAGCCTTGTCCTACCATTCCATCACATACCAAAAATCTCCTTAGTCTGGTCAAAAGCTTTTATTTCTTTTTTTGGGCAACAATCAGTTTAAACATTTCATAGCATCTTGCAGACTTTATAATTTCCTTTCTGCCAAAGAACAATTTATATCTCTCTTTAGATTACATCTCATCTTGCTTCTTTTGTTTTTTCTTCTCGTTTCATTATTGTTACTATTTATACCATGTCATTTTTATTCCATTTGTATTATCCTTACAATAGCCATGATATATAACAGAGCACTGAACCCTGTGTTACAAAGGAAGGCACTGAGAGAATTCCTGATGGCTCTGGTAGGTCAGGGAGTTCAACCAGATTCTTTCTGGGTGTAGACTGACAGCCCATGTATCCTTCCTGCCTGAGACCCTGTGGCATGAGGGGCTGTGAGCCAGAGTAATCCCAGAGGATTATTGGGGGATTGGTTTTGCATCTGTAGAGAGACTGATCTCCCTTAGGCGGAAGAGAAAACAGAGAGAGAGATGAAGTGCATGTCTTGTGGTGAAAGAGGGATCTGTGTTCTGTGTGTAGAGCTGGATATTTGTAAAGTACAATTTAGTAGCTCTAGTTTGGGTCATTCAGAAATGGGAGCGAGGCCCTGGAAGAGGGGTGGATTTTGGAAACGAAGCCCATTAGGTGTGGAATCCATTGCTGACAATGGAGTATACTGTGAACACCTAAGCTAGCATTAGTGGACATGTGCTTAGCCAAGAAATACTTGGAACCTGTTGCCTTGCAGTGACTTTAGCCTTTAATGCATGCAATGATTCTTTCGTATTTAGCACCTTAGCTGCCTTTTTATTGCTTCCATGGAGGACTCCGTAAGGTTCAAGAGAGGAGATTAGGTTGAGAGCCAGCTAAAGAGCAAGACAGGGCCACTGAGCAGTGCTGGGGTTTGCTTACATGATTGCTCCCCCTAGAACGGAGAGACCAAAATGTTCATAAAGGTGAATTGATAAATCTGGAGAATATTCTCTTTAAATAATCCCCAGAGCTCCCAGCCTAGCACACAGCTGTAGAAAAAAGACCCCAACAACTGAACAGGATGCTGGGTTGCATTATGGTAAGGACAGGGTGTATATCAAAAAGGTGTTATTTGTTATTACCTAAACCACTGGTGAGTTCTTGTTGAGAGTGCTCTTTTTGGTACTGCTCAGTCTGCCTAAGGAGGACATAATTAAGGGATAAAGCAGGGAAAATGACAGTAATACTGTGCCTTTTAGCTCTGAGTTATAAAGCAAGACCGAAGAGCTTTGGTATTATCTTGTTTAAAAAGAGATCTTCCAGTGATTTTAAATGATTTTAAAATAATGAAGGGGATTAATCACATTGAAACAGACAAAGTCTATGAAAACAAGGAGACTTAATTTGGAAAATGGGATCTTGGGGAAAGAATGAAGACAGAGAAGGGAGAGGCTCATGTGAATGCTCCAAGAAATATGTAATGTCAGTTATCAGAGGGGTCCTGTGAATCTGGATGTGCAGTGTTTTAGAGCAGAGTCAGGTGAAGATAGAACTGTAAGGAAAATACAGGTGTAAAAGTTGGGTGGTAGCTGTTTACCAGTGACACACAGAGACAGTGAAAGCCGTGCTGGAGCAAGGAGCAAACAGGAGGCCCTGCAGCCTGTGTGATGAGATCCAACACGGGCAAGGAAGGTGCAAGAAGGCACTGACTGGCAAGAAGTTTGCAGTGTGCAGACAGACAGCTGGCAGGTCAGGACACTGTGGAGCAAGGTGGCGGAGAGAAGAGGGAAAAAGCAGATGGGTCTGTTAATCCACCCTGACTGCAGACACCTAAGGTGAAAATACTGGAGGCAATTTCAGCTCTTAGCGGAATCCTGCTGCAGAGGTGGTGGTCCCTGTGCAAGGGGACCAAGTGCGCTGATTTTCAGTGTACAGCTCACAAATTTTTGAAGGACCATAGGCAACTTCTAGGGGCCCTGTGAAAGCCAGCTAAGAAAAGCAGACTATTGTGGTTAGGCCACAGAAAGTTCCTGGGAGATTTGAAAAAAACACAAAAACCAAACCCAAACTGATAAAAGCTGTAAAAATATGGATAGAACATTCATATGTGCTGCGTGGATGAAAGGGGACTGCAGTCTCCACACCTGCATCCCCCCTAGTTCTTCTCCTTGGTTCCACAGGGTAGGTGTGCAGGAGCTGGGATGGGTATTCTTATTTCCACAACCTCTTTCTGAACTGTTTTGTGTGCCTTTACATGTGTATTTTTTCAGGAAGGGGGGAGCCCACTCCCTCTTATCTGATTTGCACAATACAGAAAAGGAACTGAGACTCGCACTCATGCTGGGTTCCTCAAGTCAGGCAACCTGGGTCCCTGGGGAAATTGAGAGAAGGGGGAGGATTCCTGGGCCAGAGTCCTGAACTGACATCCTTTGGTCTTGGAAGTTCTTGCATCTCTGAGATTCAGTCCATGGCTCAGGACAGGTTTTCAAATGAGCTAAGCGTTGGGATACCACTGAATCTGGATATCCCCCAGTCAGTGACCCCAATAAATATTGCAGCCTGGTCTCCGGTAGCTGCTCCCACTGCATGTTACAAAGTGCTTTGTATTGCTGTAGAAGTTCAAGATTGTCTGTGGTCTGGAGGATCTGTAAGTTCAGTGTTTATGTCCTGTACAGCATGAAGCAAGCAGGCAGCCCTCAGTGACTGAATATTGTTCAATGAACAGTTAATGAACAGGAACATGGTTCAAGGACACAGACATGGAGACAGACCTCCCAATGTTTCTTTAGTGACCTCAGCAATGGAAGAAGGAGCAGGCTTATTAAATCTGAGGATGAGGCAAAGCTGGAACTGAATGCAAGAGTACTGGAAGGCAGGATTAAAATTTCAAGTGATCTTGACAAATTGGTGATATAATCGGAATAAAATAAGATGAAACTCATTAAGGACAACTGCAGGGCACTGTGCTTTGGCAGAATGATTTTAACTAGCAAGTAGAGGATGAGGGAATGTCAGGCCAGCAGTTCTGCAGAAAAGGTAGAAAATCCCAAAATAAACATGGATTAACAATGATGTACAGATGTCAAAAAGGCAAATCCTCAGCAGGGCAGAATATTCCACAGAAGTATAGGTCATGGGTACCATAAGATAGCTGTAGACCAGCTGGAAAGTCCAGAGGAGAACACCAAACCAGATCAGAACTACCTAACGTGACCTAAAGGGCAAATCTGAAGAAGTTGCCATTGTTTTGCTTCTAAAAGGCAAGAAGAGGTGTTAAAACATTTTTTAAAGTACATTGAGGAATTAAGAGTCTGTTAAAAGAGAGGAGGAATAGTTTTCTATATGCATAGTGAAAAAAGTGGGCCATTATGAGTTTAAATTGCAATAAAACAGACTGAGGATGAATGTTAAGGACAGAGCACAAAATATTGAAATATGTTTTCAGACGACCATGAGAACTTTCTATCTTGAGGTCTTTCAGAACAAGGCAGAAAAAATTGTGCCAACAATAATCTATGTATAATAGATCCTGCCTTCTAGCAGGGAGAAGGAAGAGGGATTAGGTAACTCTTCCAGTCCTTCCTGGCTACTTGTGAGTGTGTTTCTCCTCTGGCAGGTTTGAGTGCCATAGACTTGGTGCTCTTTCTGCCTTGGCTTTATCTCACCTGGGTGCACCCCTGCTTTACTGCATTCCTTATTGCGTTCTTGGGGAGTCCCTGTGCCTGTGCAGCTCAGTGCCTGACAACAAAGGTGGCATAACTAATTTTTCCCAGGGCACAGTAATGCTCAGAGTATGTGTAATTCCACTGGACATAGTCATTGTCTTGCTGATCTCTCGAGTCATCACATTTTTCATCTGCTGAATTATGCTTCAATCTGAGTTATTTTATCCCCTGTATTGCTTTATAATACCCACACAAGTGCTTCACTCAGGCGAAGTTCTCATCTATGGTCAGTGAATTTTGCCAAAGTCACGACTTCTGGATCATTTCTTGTGCTTCACACAATAACACCATCTATCATGTTTACTGTAGGCTAAACTGCTTGTGTAAGTGTGACTTTTTTCAGTTCTATTCCCTTTTGAGTTCAGCTGTGATTGATTTATTCCAGGTCAAATTCAAGAAATGTCCACACACTAGCTATCTCCTAGCTTAAAAAAAACCACCGCAATCCCCTAAAATTTTTTGTTTGGCTCAGGTTTGGTTTGACTCCCCAGTAATAGATGTGTTACAATAACCTTAGTAATCTCATAATTTAATTTATAATAGAGCTCTTGAATTCTTACTGTTACTAACCTCTTATCCACATCTTTCAATTTTCCAAGGTTCCTTGAGTGCTTTGTATATCACAGTGAAATAATCTAGGCATTTTGAGAAGCTATAAAGGGTTTATCTAAATTATTTTGGGGTTTAGATGATCTTATCAATGACTTTATTCTAACTTCAAAAGGACACTTCATAATTCTAAAGCTCCACAAGGGTTTATCAACTAGAACCAAGCTGTTTTTCCTCTGGTCTCTTCTTCATATCCACATGAAAAGTGCACTCAGAAAATCCAAGGCATAGGCCTTTCAAACTTTGTTTGCCATGGTTCTAACAACATTGTGACTTTTTCGCAGCTGACTACTGACTTCTGTAACACTGAAAGTGGTGCTGAAGAGCTGAGGTGGCATTGCAGTTCTGGAGCTGTTTACAGGTACCACAGTGCTTTTCTACCTTTTTGAGCCACCTTTCAGACTGAAAACATTGTCAAAAACAAATCACTCGTTCGCTGCAACATTCCATTTTTCCCCTTTCAGCTAAAAAAAAATGAGACTAAACTTTGAATATTCCTTTTACTGCCTGTATTTCCCCCTACTTGTGCCCACACAATCCATGTCCAATGGATTATTCTTCTGACGTGGCAGTGCGAGGCTGTCACTTGCATAGCAGGATGGCCCTCCAAAGATTGCTTTATCATGACAGTAAAGTCAATAGGGTTGGGAAATTAATAATCTGCTCCTTACCTCTTTACTTATTTCCCCCTGTGCTTCCCTGTATTGGGGCTTTCCAGTATCCACCCTGCCTCCTCCATCTTGAACTGCATTGGTGAAATACATCCAGGTAATTTATTTAGCCTTGATAGCCCGGGCAAATCTTTAATTAACATGCTTATGCTCAGGCATAGACAGCATAACTTTATATTTTGAAATATATTATGTTTGGTTTATATGAATAGGACTGTTCAGATTTCAAGGGTTCCCTTCTCAAAGCCAGTCCCTCTGATAAATTGAATGGATTATGTTTTTGTTGGCTGTCTTTATTACCTCCATCACTGTGTTTCCAATTTATCAACATAGTTTTGAGAAATTGTTAGAATATGTTGCACTCGTAAGCACCGTGGGGAGAAAAAATATTCATTTATTACTGCTATTGTGTTTGATTATATTACACATATCCAAAGGACTAAAATGAAATGTCATCTTTAATTCTCCCCTTACAGTAGACAATATCACCCTTTCTTCTCTCTTTCCAAAAACAGCTTGGAAATCAATTCTTCATTTTCATTTTAAATCAGCCATACAGAGTAAAAGCAAGCGTGCATTAGGGACAGGGCAGAAGTAATGGGAGTCTGGAGATCTGAGCTCTATTTCTGGCTCTGCCTTCAGCTCTTTGCAATCTTGAGCAAAATCAGTTGACCTCTGGTCTCCAGTCTCTCAGTTCATGAAACAGGAAGACCATTAGCTTCCTACAGATGTCTCTAATAATTTGCCAGAATCATGTCTTGTCTAATCACCTGTGCTTAATATCTCCCAGAGTCTTGCAAAATCAGTGGAGGCTGAAGCAGCAAATTTTGCATGCAGCCGAAAATAAAATGCTCTTGAAAAGTTAAGACTTAAAGGACACAAAGAGCTTCTGAAGGGGGTAACCCAAGCCAGGAGAATGGGTCAGAAAACCACTGGTGCTGTTCAGTGTTGTTAAATGTTGACAAACAAGCTATCTGAGCCTCTCAGGAGAGGGAACTTGGTGTGTTTGGGACAAAAGGCTGATCTCAGCACTCAGTCTGGAGCTCCGATAAACTGTCAGAGGTTGGATGTCCAGCTGTACCCACTTAGGGTGAGCACCCAGCTACGGATTGCACCCAGCTAAGGATGAGCACCCAGCTGATTGCACCCAGCTGTACCCACTTAGGCTGAGCACCCAGCTGATTGCACCCAGCTGTACCCACTTAGGCTGAGCACCCAGCTGATTGCACCCAGCTGTACCCACTTAGGCTGAGCACCCAGCTGATTGCACTCAGCTGTACCCACTTAAGCTGAGCACCCAGCTAACGGTTGCACCCAGCTGTACCCACTTAGGTTGAGCACACACAGGTGAGGATGAGCACCCAGATTTAAGGGGAGGGGAGCATCTGAGAGCTGCGTTGTGTTTTGTGTGTGCTCCGGTTCTTGACTGCTTCCCCATAAGAAGGGTGAATTTGGGGTGATCTGTAGCTCAACTGAGAGGTGAGACCAGAGAATGAGTCTCTTCCTTTATCACCCTTTCAGACTGAGCAGAGGTTTCCTGAGGACTGACTTTGAACGGAATGGCTGAGAGGCTGAACATCCTGGGGTGAGTTGCTGGGAACTTTGTGTTTTCTTGGGGGTGGAGAAAGGAGCAGAAAATATTCCCCTTGCTGGGGGTGAGAGGAGACTAAAGGAAAGGTTGCTCAGGCTACTCTGAGCCAGGGCTGGGGACAGAGGGTAGTGTTATGTCCTGGCTTCAGGCACTGAGGGCTTCTTGTAAAGAAGTACTGCCTCTTTCTCTGCGGGCTTGGTGGTCCAGTGCTCCTGGACCAGACCTTTTGAGCTCAGAGAGTGCTGGTTCGTTGCCTGTTCCAGGTCTGGAACACCCCGGGGCAGCTGCAGGGCACCCCCAACGAGGCTGTGCTGAGCTCCAGTGCTCGTTGTACCTCTGCCTCCTTGTGGGATTTGTTCCAGTGATTAATGACAGCGGCTGTTTAAAAACCTGGTGCCTCATTTGCAGTCTAAACTTGTCTGGTTACAGGCTCCAGTCAGAGGCTGTTTATCTCTTGTGTGCGGGCTCTGGAGGTGGGCACCGTGGGGGAAGGGGTATGTGCTCACCTGTGGGTAGGGAACAAATGCCAAATACAAGATATTGGGCTTTCCCAGTATCTTGTAGGAAGTGTTTTTCAGCTGTGGCATCTTGTAGGAACTATCTTGCCACTGAGGAGAAGTCTCTGCCTTTGCAGAGTCACCTGGAGAGGCCCAGAGCTGGTAGGATGAAAGCAAAAGACCTGTTTCAGTGGTGCATCAGGGCTCCCTTTGGATGGTTGCACAGACAGGGAAGGTGCAGAGGAGTGTTGTGAGCTTGCAGGATCTGAGGGTAAAAAACTTAGAAAGACAGCTGTGTCATCTTAAAAATTAAGTCCTTCTTTGTGGAGTTTGGCTCACAAGTGTTGCTGCCCATTTGGGAACTGTAACAGCCCAGGTTCCTCTTAAGCTGGGAAGGGGACACTGAAACGCCAACAAATGGCAGCTGTGACACTGCAGCCAAAGGGGGGATGTACAAGGGTTTTAAACACAGACTCACTGTTGTACAGAGAGGGAGCCTTGCTGCTGCCTTCTCTCTTGGGGTACTGCTTTGGTGAAATACCCACATCCTTCTACAACTGCAAAAATGTTCCTCCTGCCTGGGTGTGACTGTGCAGTACTTCAAGCTCAGTGCCATATTGGGGGGTAGGCAAAGAGGGTCTGTGGGAGGTGGTGGCAAAGGAGGTGTTTGTATGTGAATCATAGAATCATGTAGGTTGGAAAAGTCCTTGAAGACCATTGAGTACACCAGTCAACCTCCACAGTGTCATATTCACCACTGAGCCGTGTCCCCACCTGAAGCCAAAATGTGCAGGATGCGCATACTGACGCAGAGGTCACTTTCTCGCTGGTTACCTTGTGAGTCAGGCATCATAAAAATTATTTATTTCCTACTTTATCTGTGTAACTTCTGCGGTGTGAATACGGCAGCAGGCACTGGCTTTTGGGCAGTGAGTGGACTCCACTGGACCCGGCGCTGGGCTGGGGGTGGGTACTCGGTCCAGCTCTGCCCCGGGCGCTCCGTGCCCGCGGCACTGCGGCTCAGCCTCGCCCGCACCTTCGGAGCCCCTTCGCAGCGGGGTCTGCCGCCAGGCCTGGCAAGGGTTAACGCCGAAGCCCCACGCCCCCTTTGACGGAGTCGGACCAACCTCGCCAAATTTGAAAAGGCATCCGGGGCTGAGTGTGCGCCCTGGGCGCATCGAGCCGCGCTGGCCCCGGACCCCCTGCGCGGGCAGCAGCCACCGCCGCCGCCGGGGCTCGGCTTGCCGGGGCTCGGCTTGCCGAGGCACCGGGCTGCCCTTTGGGAGCCGGAGCGGCCATCCCTGTGTCCCCGCCACCCCCGCCCCGTGGTCCCCGCTCCCGGGGGCATCTCCGTGCCGTGGGATCCCGCCGTGACCCCGGCCGGGAGAGCGCGGTGTGGCCCCGCGCCTGCCGTGCCGTCCAGGAGGAAAAGGGGGAGGCGGTAGGAAAACCCCGTTCTTGCAAAAATGCAGCTCGCTCTTTTCCTGTCCTGGTGCTGCTGCCTGCATGGATGCGCGCTGGGCACTGGCTTCCTCTATCAATTCCCAGCATCAACCCTGCAGCACAACTACCCAGAGCAGAGCTCGGGCTCGCCGGGCAGCGGCTTCGCCAGTCGCCGGTGAGTAAGACCGGGCACGCCTCCTGGGAAAGGCGGCTCCGGGGGGACACACCGGCACGGGCAGCGGCCCCCGTGGAGGGCGCCGGGGCTCCCCGAGGGCCGGGCAGAGCTGCCCGCATCCTCAGTGGGGTGCGGGAGGCTCCCTACCTGCCCGCGGCACTGTCCCTCTGGGAGGCAGGGAGCGGCCAGGGAATCGAGGAGCTGCGCTTTGGTAAATGACACCCGCAAACTCTGCCACTGCCGCCCCCAGCCCGAGGGGAAGGGGCTTTGCCGGCTCCGCAGGGCAGCGTGTTCCCTGCGCACTCCGCAGCCAGAGCCGAAAAACCTCCCGAGCCGGGACACTGGGGATGCCGGCAGAGGGAACTGTTAGAGCCCTCGGCTGCGAGGGGAGACTTGTTCAGCTCAACAAAGGAAAGCCCTTAATTACAGAGCTCTATTCAAGAGCTGTGGTTTCCAAGTAGCTGTTTAAAACCAAACCTCCCACTTTTCTCCTCTCCCCCCACTCCAACCCAATTTCTTATAAACTTAATGTAAATCAGTTTTGATTTACTGTATCTTGCTGCTTCAGTAGAGCAAACAGTTTAGGCTTCTCCCCCTCCCCTCTGTTTTCTCTGGGTATTTCTCTAGAGGTGAAACAGCTGCTCAGATGAATAAGCTGCACTGTATAAAGCAAGAGAGTGGCTTAACCTGATTCCAGTTGTTCTTGAGTTTCACTCTTTTCTTTTTTTCCCCCCCCCTGCCTTTCCATTAAATAGGGACTTGGGATTTAATATTCAGGGCTCGTCTGTCCTGTCTCTACCTCTTTTTCCTCCTCCTCTTGCTAATACCTAGTCCTCATGGATTGTGTTGCTGTGGAGGAGGGCTTCAGTTAGCCCCGCTTATTTGGGCTGGGAACTGGGATAAGGATTTACATCGGCGCGTCAGAGGTACAGGAGCGGGCACCAGCCTTGTGCTTGTGCCTTGCACGGGTCTCGCATCTGGTGCGGATTTCGCCCGCGGGTGGGGGTGGGTTTGTCCGCTGGGCTGTCAGAGAGGCCTCAGGCTGTAGGGGGTGTGATGTTAAACTACAGTAACTGTCAAAGGGTTTGAAACGGCAGAAAATTATAGGAGAGTAATGGGATAAACCTATCCCAGTTGGATCTGTTCCAAAGCACCCCCTTCCCAAAGCATGAGCTGCAATGAGAACCACATGTCATTTGTCTTACATATCTATTAGCCTGCAGATCTTTGTTCAGAGCTACCACGCTTACAGCAGTGTGGGCTGTATCTCTGCTCACCAAAGACCTTCCCCAGTTCACACTCTTGCACAGCTTTCCCATGCCTTGGTGGTTTGGACAGCTGATGCTTTGTCAGGGGAATGTGTCCCTCTCCAAGTCTATAAAGTGTTGTATAAAACCACATAAAGCTGATTTTAAACAATGATGTTGGGAAAGCTGGTAGATTTTATTTATTTGTCCAATGAAACTTTGCTATGTGAGAATCTCCCATTCTAGTTTAAAGAAGAGGGGAAAGTAAAAAAAAAAAAACCAAAAACTGAAGGAAGCAAAAAATCACTCATGGATGTTGTGAAAGAATAATTCAAGTGCTCAGTCAAATATCACACGTTGAAGCGATCTTTGTTTTAATTTCCCCTGGAGTAGTGGAGTTTTGTTGTTGGCAAATGTCTTAACAGCTTCACTTTCTGATGGGAAAAATCAGTGTGGGAAAACTTTCCCCAGCCACAATGCTGGACCTTTGGGGGGAGCCTCATGCTGGGTGCAGCTTCAGGTTGGGAAAACTGGGCTTTTCTGGATTTAATATGGTCCTGGGTAGGAATGAGGCTTTTTGCTCTGAGTCTGACATTGACTTATGTGGGTATGAAGCTTTTTATCAAGGATTGAATTAGACTGGTGTAGACTGGTGTTTATGTTGTTCACAGTCCCTTTTGCCATTGAAACAAGGGATCTTGGTAGCACCTGAATTATGGGAAGCAACAGGAGCTCTGTCCCAGCAGAGCTTTCTGGTCTCTGCCCCGGAGAGGCTGTGGAGGAGACAAGATGGTGGGAAGGTGATTGTTATTAATGGCACTACATGGCTGTTCTCACTTTTTATTCGGCCTTCCCTGTGAGTGTTTTGTCCAGTGACTTCTGGCACTTTTTCTCAGTCAAAAATAAGGGGGGCCAGAGCACTGAAAGTCGCTGCTGCAGCTCCAAGTTTTGGGATGTTGCAGCACACAGTGATGTGATGCTCTACAGCTGATGTTTCCTTGATGCACACCATGTTCCTGCAGTTGACTTTTTCTGTCCTTGATCAACAGGTGAAGACATGATTGACCTGTTTGGGAATCTGCTATCAATTTTTTGAAAATTAATTTGTCATAAGAGTTGTATTTCTCCAAGGGGGGAAGCTTCTGGAAACCTTTGTGCTGATATAGCCCTTGATATGCAGGTTGCAGGCTGACTCAAAGATGGGCTCCTTTTCTTAAAATGAAAATTCTAGCTCCTGGTTAGCTTCAGTTGACAAATTTTTGTTATTAGACCAAAAGCACTTGCAGTCTATGTGCCTAAATTGCTTTGAACTTCTGATGTGCAAGTAAGAGACTGAACTCCAGGCAGCAGTGTCTGTTGGTGTTGTATAGACTGCAACAGCCTCATGATTTTGTCTGAAATTAATGTTCAGCACATGCATTTCTAACTTGCTGCTGTGTTAAGGCAATGAATGGGAAGTGTCTTACCCAAAGGGTAAGAATGGAGGGGTTGTCTGCCAAGTAGAAACCATCATCCTCCAAACTTGAGAACCTTTGCTAACTGAGTTAAGGGAAGCTTATTCTCATGATGGAAGGAGCTTGGTTCTCGAAGAATGCCTGCATCTGTGTTGTCTTTGGAATTGTTCTCTCAACTTAATTTCTCATTCTATTCTGTAGTGTACTGTTCTCTCTGTACTTTCTAAGTAGTCATGCACCAAGACCTTGCAAGGTCAAGTATGGGAGTTAGAAACTTCTGAGACCAGATGTAGGGCTTAGACTGGAAGCCTCTTTGGATGTGAGGTGGAGATAGCTGAAAGAAAATCCCCTGAACATGAACCCAAAAGAAATCTAGGATAATAGTTATTAGAGTGAGCATTCCAGTAACATCACAAAAATCATCTGGGTTGGATGCAAAGTCCAACAGTGGTAGGCTTTCAAAACACTCTTCATCCCAAAAATTTCTTTGTGTGAACAAACATTAGAACCATGATGTTACACACAACAGGGCTGTCTGCTGCATTCTTGTCCAGATTACACTGATAATTACACATCAGTACTTCCTATGGTCACAGTAATTCCCGGTCTTAGCTACAGCAGTGATGTCTCTTGAGGATGGATACAGAGAGGAAAGTAATATCAGTTTGGAATTTGAAGTGCAACGTTTCCTTGCTGGAGTCAGAGGCTTTGATGTGGCAGGCCAGGTGACCTTCAGCCACTTCTTGTTGTGTATCAGAGCGCAGCTCAGGGGAGCAAGACTTGGGTTCCAGTTGCTCCTCTACCAATGTCAGAGGGCAAATTGCTTTGCCATGGATTCTGTGGAACAATGGAACATGCTGTGTGTGCTGCTTTGACGTGGGAAAACTAATTAAATAGACAGCAGGTTTTCTGTACCACAGCTTGTTCTGCTTCCCCTCTTCCCCAAGAAACCTGAAGTGTTGATGCTTTCAGATGTTTAGCTGATGCTTGAAATATGTTGCCAATTATTCCTTGAGGCCACCAACTTCTTAATAGGTCACTTGAATGTCTGGCTCCGAAGATCAAGATGTCTGGGTGGACCTGTTGGAGGTAGATGTGTTCTTTTCAAAATAACCTCCTGTGTTGTGCCTGGTCCTACAGCTACACGTGTGCTGGGCTGGAATTGCTCCTCCCCAGCACAACTGCACTGTGATGTAACAACCTCCAGCCTCTTAGGTGAGGCTTTAGTACCTTCAAATAGTTGTGGGTCTTTTTATATGATAGAAGCTTGCTCTTAATGTTAAAAGGTGACCTACACATCAGTATCCCAGTTTATGCTGTCTGTCAGAACGCTTTCAGGACATGCATCTGGAGTTTTCTTGATGGATTTCTGTTAATTTTCTCTTTACCAGAGAAAGATGACTTGAACCTTATTTCAGCCCTAAATTCTGAACCTCTTGTGACTCTTAAGTGGGTGTGGAATATAAAACTACACATATTGGCAAAATGTGATTCTCTTTCCTTTCACTGACAGGATCTGGCTCTCTGAGTCATTCCCTCCATCACCTAATAGTCTGCTTGCTGCCTGGGGTCTCTGGTTTGCTGTGGGCTGTGAGGATGTCAAGCAAACTGGGATTTGTGTCATGCTGAGTCCTCTGCATTAATTCTGCTTTGAAGTGCCCAACCCAGGTAACCAAGAGGTCAGAAGGTCTTGAGCTCATCACCAAACCCTGGAACTATCTGGTGTTTGTTTCCTGGACTTTGCAGCCATATGATCTTCATCTGACTCATAGGGTTCAGTGCTGTAACTTCACATTGCAATTAGCAGTGGAACCAATAGTAGTGTAAGGGCCTGGTGACACTGGAATGGCTTTGAAATACCAGATGTGACTGTAGTTACTGCAGCTAATTATATTCTTTTAGGAAATCTACCATCCTGCCTTTCCAGCTGCCTGTAGGAATCACTTCCTCTCAGGTAGGTTTCATTTACCAGCTACAGAAAGAAAAACGGAGCAGAGAGGCCAAACAATGGATGGCAGGGAACTTGTGCTCCCCTTGATTCATTAACAAATGTGCCTCTTTCAGCAATGCTTATTGTTAATTTTCTCAAAGCTGAGCTTGTTAATGCACTAAAATCCTCCTTGAACCATGGCAGCTTAGAAACTTCACAGGTTTGCTTGGGGTGTGGTTGTGTGACACTTGGATCATACAACAGTTAGTCACATCTGGTTTATGCTGTCTTGATAAGGGGGGGGAATGAGGAATGACTTTAAGATAACAATGGACTGAAAGCATAGAGTGCTTTAGGACAGTGGAGCAGCCACTTCTGCATTTTGCTGCGTTAGACCTCTTTAGTATGTCTGGAGACGTTACTGGTTTGGAAAATATAGATGCTTCTCCTGTAGGGTAATATCAAAATTCATCTGACCATGTTTCTGCAATATACACAAAGCTCTTGACTCACTTTTAATTGGGCAGATCTAGACAGTGCTTAAATTTACTTCCACTGAGGCATAATGTTTGTTTTGAGGCTTTGAGTGTACAGCTAGCCTGTGCCACCTTCACTATCACAAAGATTCTGTGAGGAGCATAGCTGCAAAAGTCAAAAAAAGGCTAATGCTAGGTTGGGTTACTGTCCTGCATTTTTCAGCTTTTTATACAGTTGAATAATACTCAAGCTTCTGCTTAGTGTAACAATGCCCAGTGTTGTACTCATCCGAGTTAGTCCTTAGTGCTGCAGAAACAAACAAGAGTGGGAACTGTGATATTGGTCCTTATTGGTTTTGTTTCTTACCTTCTTGGAAGAAATTATTTGTTTATGTGAAATTGACTGTGTGGAATAACATCGTTTAGATGTTTTGACAACTTCTGACAAAGTTTAATGGCTTTGATAAGTTTAATGTCTTCCTTCTCTTGGAATTGAACTGATGTGTAAGTGGAGACTGTCTTTGGGTGAAAGTGTTGCCTGTAATGTCTCTGCCTGGCTACTTGAAAAGAGCTAAATCTTTTGGGGAGGACTAACAAATAGGAAGCCATTTCAGTCTCCTTTTCAGCTTCCAAAGCTGGGAAATTGTAGTTCTGGCAAAGGAAAAACCTCTATCTGTCTGGAAAAGGCTTTCCCCCAGAGAGTCACACAATGGATGCTACCAAGACAAAAGCTGAAGACAATGTCATAATGTTTCATGTTTGGAACAGATCAGTCTCCTTCCATATTGATGTGGTTTATCTGGAAAAGAGAATCTGCTGCTTAAAAACATAGCAGTTGATTTTGAAAGCTCATTGGAACTGAGAAAAGAAGGAACCTGTGAGATTCTCTTACGTAGCACTCTTCCCTTTACCCCTGTGGTTTGGGTGTCTCCTGTCTGTCCTCCAAGAGCTGAGTAAGGCTGTCCTTACCCAGCCACCTTCTTTTGTGCTGAGCAAACAAACCAGCTGTCAAAACTTGAAAGCTAATATGAGGAGGTGCCACTACATAGGAATGTCCAATCTTGACATCAGGTTATGTAGTCAGATGTCTTTTTAATCAATTCCACTTTTTCTGCCTCTAGGAGCTGGGTGGAAGTGATGTTCTTAGCAGTATTTGTGCTAGATACAGGCATGTGTTTGCTCAGAGCATCTCAGAAATGCCAGTGCAGTGAAATCATGAGGCAGGGGAGTATTCCCTGGATATGGTTGTGTAACCAAGTTGTACTGAGTCTGTAGAGTTAAGAACAGGTTCAGTTCTATTTCTTCTGGATGTCTCCCCACTTTTTGTGTGTGTGTGCATGTGTGCTCTAGAGAGGAGTTGTGTTCGTCTCTGCAGATGGACAGGACTCTTGATTCCTGCTTTTCACTTCTCAGTGGAATAAAAAGGCCAAGGACATGGGAAGAGAGTGCCTCATAAAGGCTGTGTAGGCCAAGGTGTTTTATGGAAGATACCTGTTTCATGTGAGGACAGTTTTGGGGGTGGACACTGAGGAAGGAGGCACAGCAGCTTGCAGGACTGAGATTCCTGTTTTTCTGTTCTGTATGAGAAATAGCAATAGGGTTCTCCTTACCCTGTGCATGTTGGAGCTGTTTAGGACTAAGAAAGGGCAGCAGCATAGGTGCTAAATGAGCTAAATACTCCTTTGGCCCTGTTGTGATGACCCTGGGAGATGGGATTGCTCAGTCAAGGCACCACACAAAAACTTCCCCTCTTGTCCATGGCTTGTTTTGTTCCCAGGGTCAATAAACATCTGCTTTTTCCCCACAGGACTTTGATTATTTAGTTGTTCAAAAGCGTGGTGCTGGGAGCTCTCAGCTTGGTTGGAAGTGCTCCTTCTCCTCGGGAAAGGGCTGGGGGCAGATGGGCTGGTGGGATGACATAACGTCTCCGTGCTGGGGCTCCCATTGGCCTGGTGCGGCCGTGCCTGGTGGGGTGTGGTAGCCCTGAACGGAAGGGCAGACATTTCTTTTTTGCTGTGTGCTGCTTAGCCCTTATTAAACTCAGATGTTTCTAACCCCTTCCTCCGGGCTCTCATTATTCCTGTAAATACAGCAGAGCACAGGGAGCTTTTTCAAATCCTCGTTTGAGGCAGCAATGGGTGACGGCTCTCTCGACGTGAATTTAGCACTCCAACCCAAGGGAGATTCTGCCTATGTTTTGTTCTCATCTGATGCCGCTTCTCTTGCTCCTGCCTTGGGTTTCTTGGCTTCCTGGTTTTCTTCTTGCCTGATTTTATCTTGTGCTTCCACAAAACCTGTCTGGTTCCTGCCACCCTGCTCGATGTGAGCTGTCTGGCCGCTTGCTTGTCCCCCCTATCTTGTGCAAACTTGGAGTTTTTTGCATTTTCAGTGGCAGTGATGCCAGCTAAAATAAGGTTTCTCTTGCTGTGCTAGAATAACTAAAAAAGGCTCTCCTGGAGGAAAACACCTAGATCTGCCTGTCAGCAGGTCTGTATCTCAGCTGTACCTGCTCCAGATTTACTGTGTGGCTCTGGCAGAAAGTTACATTTCATCCTCTTGTGGAGGGAGAAAGAGAGGAGAGACTGCCATGGTAACAGGGTCTTGGATGCTTCCTACGTATGAACCACATTTCCCCCAGTGTGAGCTACTGTACCCCTGCAGGGGAGCTTAGGAACCCTTGGTATCTCTGAATATAACCTATTAACTGAGCTATAGTCAGGCTATTTATAATCTTCTTGCACTCACTTCTCCAAGGACTATATCCATTACAAAGCTGCTTATGAGTCTCAAATATCTGTCCATTTAATATAACTTTTTCTGAGCTGAGACATTCTTGGCCCAGTGAAGTCTCAGGGCTGTTTGTGCATAGCATTGCCTTGGTAAAAGCTGTGTTCCTGCAGGATCTCTGAAGGCCTCTGTCAGACCATCTGTATGGCTTCTTCTCAGGATGTGTTTGTATTGCTCTAGTCTTGTGTCCCTCGTAAAGTGAACAGAAGAGCTCTTGACACTTCAGAACCACAATATGTCAGGTGTTAGGAAGCTCATTGCCATTTTGACGGTAGGTTTCCTTTTGGAAATCCAAGCTATCCTAAGACATGGGAAGATGAGCTACCTTGTTGCAAGGTTCTCAAAATCTGGTCCCTCCAGTCTCTGGCTTGTTTTAAATTGCCCTTCAAGAGTTTCTGGTGCATGGGAGGTACAGAGATCTCTTCTCATTTGGGTCTCCAGATCCCCAAGAAAGCACTGATTTAATTAGTGGCCATTGCAGCTTTGAGGTGAACTTTTAATGCTGCTTTTAATGAACTTAATGCTAAAATGGCAGAGCTCCTGAGAACTGAGCTGTCAGCTTGTGTCTGTCACTGGCACTGGCAGTACAGGACAGAGAAAATCTGATATGCTTAAGCTTCAGTATTTCAACATGGCAAACCCTGCTAACCTAAACACTGAGGGGGGAGCTGCATTCTTTGCTATGCCTAATCTCTGTATTTTGTTAAACATGCATTCCTGCCAAACTTTATTGGACAGAACAATAGTGACCAGCTGGGCAAGTGACCCTGGCTTTTCTGGGCAGCAGAGGAATTCAGCATCTGAGGAGTTCAGATTCTCATGTGCAGCTTAAAGTGATCTGGATTTAGTTGCTTTTAATTATTAGCTAGCTGATGCATAAGGCTTTGTTTTCCACACTCTTTCCCAAGAAAAAGACTATTTCCTTAAATGCTCAATGTATATTCATTCTATAGAGCAGCACAAAGTCTGAGAACTGAGATTTTTCAAGTTCTCTCTCTTTTCTTTCCTCTAAATAAAATGGGAACACTAATATTTCCCTTCATGTAAGGGAAGGCTCTGGGGAGTATTTCATGAGGGTGTGGTTATATCTTAGAGGGAAAGCTGCAAAATCCCAAGTACCGTATATGAATATATGCAGAAGTTTATAATAAATCTATGAATGATAATACTTGGCATGTGTATAAACTTCCACTCTTGCAGAATAAAGGTCATTGTGCTCCCTGTTTACTGCACCTCTTTGAGCCTGGATAGTCTTTGGGAGTTATCTTTGCCTAAGATTTGCAGAGAAGGATTTAGTTTGAAGGGGAAGCTGAGGGGTGGAAGAGGAAGGTGCTGAGCTGGGTTGACCAGCAGCAGAGGGCTGGGTGATGGCACAGGCTGGGGTGTCTTCCTGTGCTCAGTGGCACTGAAGGTTTTTGGGAGGCTGAATGTGGGACATACCTTTTAAAAGCAACAGGGACTGACAGGCTCAGGGCAAAACTGCCTGTGGCAACTGGTGTTGCCAAACAGCACCAGTCTGGGCTCTGATGCTGCTGCAAGCTTTCCCTGTTCCCACCTGAAGTAGAGCAGAGCAAAAAGGCAAATTGGCTCTGTAGGATGTTCCAGTGCTTGGCTTAATGCTGCTGTAAATCAGTGTAACCTGCAGCAAAAGCTCCAGTCTCCCTGCAGTGTATTTCAGGATACAGTACTGAGCCAAAGGGTTTAAACTATCACACAGTAAAATGCTGTCTCTTAGGCAGCTGTTACTGGAAGTCACTAATGTATATCACAAATGATACAAAAATGTTGGATTACAAAGTGCTAGGAATTCTTAGGCTGTGTTAGCCTGTGGATAAGCTTTGAATGAGTGTGCACTGCAAGCAGAAATAATAGGATCTCATTCTGCCAAGCACCAGAGAATACTTGAGGCCTGATAGTGTAATTAAAAGTCTGCAAAAACCCTTGCAAGACCTTTGCAACCAAACCCATTAGCAATTTATTGCAAGGACTTCAGCAATGTACTCATTTTCTTGGGTAATGTCCTTGGAAACCATCAAGCTCTCTAATTATGTCTGTCAGGCCTTGCCAAGTGGTTATTGGTGTCTGAACTAGGAGGTTTTCAAAGTAACTTCTGCAAATAACTGTAGAGTCTTGTGGAAAGTAAACTTTTAGCTCCCAGGTACCATTTGGAGAAGTTACTGGATAACTTTTGGGAAGATTAGGATGAAGCTGTGTGTCTGCACTGGGTGGGAAGAGAAGGGAGGAATGTGGAAATTGCAGGAATAATCACAACTTGTGTCTTGAATTGAATGCAACTAAACTGGACTGGTTTATACGGGACATCTTGTGCTGCCTGAGTTATGGATTGGTATCTGAGTGTCCCTGTGGAGTTGAGGCTCACTTTGTAGGGCACCTCTGAGCTCTGATGTGTGTGTGGGTTTGGTTTTGGTTTTTTTTAACCACCAAAATAACCCCTGACAAAGACCAACACCAAACCCCACACAAGCACTTGCCTGGAATAGGATGCTTCCTGTAGGCCTGTGGCTCCAATGCTGCCAGGAATAGTTGAATAGGTGAACAGGCTGCTCCCATGGTCAGCCTGACAGCAACAGACACCTGTTTGGTAGTTGTTCTGTCACTCCATGCTCTGAGGATCAACCGACCTCTTAGATTTGTGTAGGAGGGTGATTTCAGCAGAAACTCATACCAGGAAAAGGTTTTTCACCCAGGAGTGCTGGGTACTAAACAGACTCCCCAGGGCAGTGGTCACTGTCTGAGTTCAAGAAGCATTAGGACAATGTTCTCAGGCACTTGGTGGGATTGTTGAGTGTCCTGGGCAGAGCCAGGAGTTGGACTCTGATCCTGATGGGTCTTTCCTAGCTCAGAATATTCTGTGTTGTGATAGCAGCTGCTGGTTTTGCTTTAAGGGTGGTTGAATTTGGCACTGTCCTCTGACACACTGCATGGAAAAGTGTCTCCAAGCTGTGCTGAAAGGTGTGCAGGGAAAGTCTCATGTATGTGTGTCAGGGGAGAAGAACATGAGCAGCTTTGAGCTGTGTGTGTGAAGGCTGTTTGTGTATGTACTTAGTGCAATAATAAACAGACTGTTACTGAGCAGCCCTGTGTCATTCATGGGTTTGCTGGTTTGCCTGCAATAGGTAAAAAAAACCCAGAAAGCTGTTCTTCCCAGACTATGAAAAAGATACCAGAAATACAGAACTGTCACCTATTGATAAATTCAGGTCACAACTGCTTGTTTTAGTCAAACTTTTATCCTCTGTGCTATTTGTGTGACTCTTCATCCTCTGATTGAAGAACTCGGTGTAAATAGAAAAGTTAATCTCCCTGTAATGGCTTTGCCTTGAATTTGCCGCAAGCTTTTGCAAGTAGTGTGTGTTTAAAATGGGATGTCGGTGTGTCTAGTGTCAGCCACTTCTTTGCACACACAGACTGAGACTCTTCTCATCAATAATTCCAGACGTTCCTGTTCTCAGAGGAACAGTGAGTGATGGCTGTGAAGCCTTTGCTTTAGGAGTGTGGATCACTTGTGTGCATCAGTTTGCACCCTCACCAAAGTCGTGGTTAAAATGCTGTGGAGTTGCCCCCTTTGCTGTGGTGGAGCAGTTTGGTTGCCCTGCCCTTTTGCATTGGCAGGTAACTTCAATAGCCAAAACCCTCTACAACCCACGCTGTGTAATGGAGTTTGCTGTACAATTCCCCACAGTACAGGGCAGGAATTTTTCTGACCAAGTGTCTGTATCTTGGACCTCCTGCTGTCCCCTCTCTTGCTCAGTGCTGCCTTCTCCCCATCCGGTTTCCCACGTGTGTACTCAGGAATGTTTCAAGGCAGTGTTATCATTCTGAAGGAATCTACTGTGCGTGCATAGGCTATGGAAGGGGTTTTTTTCAGCTGTTATTACTTGGCCAAATCAAACCCATTTTCCACCTGGATACTGAAGTGTAGATCTCCTCCCTCAAGACCATCTTTCTTCCAAATAGAGGCTTCCAAAGCACCAAGGCTCTAAAGCGGTTTCTTAGATTGCTCAAGAATTTTTTAATAATAGGAGAAGGTGTTAGTGTTTCCGTTCACAAGAGAAAGGCTTGCTCTTTATTTCTAATGAACAAACTGGATTGCAGTAAGATTTAAAAGGAGAATACAAATAATTGTTCCTGGCTAGAAAGGAGGTATGGAGGCTGCTTCCAAAACCAGTGAAAGCTTAGGAAGTTGTGTTAAAAGCAGAAGAACCTTTTCCATTGAAAACAGGTAGCTAGAGCACTGAGTTTCTAGATGCCTCTTTACAGTCTATAGATGGATATCCAAGTGCAGTGTGATTAAAACAGTCTGCTTAAAAGTGAGTTTAAAACTTGGTAAGGCAACATAGTGTTCACTAGCAAGGGTTTGGGACTATGTGCAGAGAGCTGATGGACAGCAAGTGCTGCGTAGTTGTTTTTTATGGAAGTGGGTGGATGCTGTGGGGAGAGTGTAGGAGCAAGAGTCTGGAGGAAGGTGAAAAAGGGGGTGCTGGTACAGCAGATTGTGCCTATAACTGCCCCATCCAAGCTGTGTTACAGTCACTGGGAGTTTTCAATGAGGCTTCTACTTTGTGCAGAGGAGGTCCTTTGAAAGGGCTTCTGATGGGACAACTGGGAAGTGTTTTAGGGCAATTCACTTCATTGGGATGGGCACTGGGAATGACTGGCTTGAGAGGGAGGCAAAGAAGGGAAAGATATGATCAGCTAACCACCCATGGATGTGGCCATGTTTGTAAAGGCTGTTGCTAGTTTGCTACCTTAAAGGTGGTTTTGAGAGTTTTAGGCTGAATTTATTAACCTTGAAGCTATTGATACATCTTCCTGCCTTAGCTGTTTCTGACCTCCCTCGCAATATACCCTTGACTCAAAACTGACTGTTGTAAAGGGCAAACTCAGCTCTCTGATCACACAACAGATCTCAGTTCTGATGTTCCTACTTCCCTACACATGAAAATCCCATGGGTGTGACTGGAACAATAGGATTATTTTCCAAATTACTTTTTATTGTAGTAACGCCCAGGACAGCCTTGTGCCAGACATGGCAGACATGGAATAAAAAGTTTTCAATTTAAATAGCAAATTAACACACAGGCTTTGGGGTTTGTTTTTCGGACTGATTAACGCTTTGAATACCCAGGCAGAGAAGTTTTCCAAGACTGGGTCTCATGTGGCTCATCTTGGGAATCCCTGAGCTGGGCAAGTGAAAGCTGGCTTTGTCTACTCCACAAAACGCAGCCTCATGTTCAGAATGGCCTTGGCACATCAGTAGAGCAGTTACTGGAGGAAAGTGCTTGGCTCTTGAGGTACAGACATGTTGGTGAGGTACAACTGTCCGTGAAAGAATCTTCCTGGACACCAGCAAGTCTTGTCAGGCCAAGTGCCAATGCTGCCTGATGGGTACCTGACCTGCAGTTGCTTCACTGAACACAAGTGGCTAATCTGACAAAAAGGGAAAAGAGAAATTGTTGATCTTGAAGCAAAATAAGAAGATGGATTTGTCTAGACTGGCTTATTGTTTCTAATCACCTCCTCCAGCCCAGGAAACATTAGAAAGCTGTAGGGTTTTCTTGCACTTGAGGGAAGGCTGTTTCCTTGGCAGTTTCAATGAGGTTGTCACGTCTGGCTCTTTGGCAGTCACTTGAAACAGGCTGAGCCTGCACATCTACTGCAGCTTCTCTCCAGGAAGAGAGGTCCCTTTGGCTCTGAAACCCTGTTCCCAACAATGACAGGCCAACATGATAGGTAACTGTTTTAGAAATGTCTGCTGTGTAGTTCCTTATGTACCAGAGCCCACAAACTTCTTTACAAGTTGCTGAACAAATTGAAGAAAGGCTGAATGAAATGGTTGTAATGTGCCACAGCAAAAGAGGAGGGAGAGCAGGTAGGTGTGTTGCTAGAAGGGTCCTGGGTCCAGTTTACCTGACACAGGCAATTCTGGTTGCATCTTAACACTTGCGAATCTGAAGCTGATGCTTTGATCTGGTTTTGAATACCTTCTGGGGCTCACTGCTCTGGGTATTGAAGAACAAAAGGAGAAAATGTTTGTATTCCCTTAAGGAGAAAGCAATGTCTGTGTGATTGCCTTCAATGTATATTTTTTTTCCTTTTAGCTATCAAAAGGGTGTACCTGTCTCTAGTGACAGCAATATCCCCACTGTCCAGCTCCAGGAAAAACCCAAAACATGCGTGTTCCATGGGAAGATTAACATCATGCCATTAATAGGAAGCAATGACTTGATCATGCCATCTTATTTTTCAATTTGATATGCTCAGCACTCTCCTTTTGACACTGCCTTTTGTTCTGGCTGCAGTTTGTGGGTTTTCGTGCCAGTGTAGTGCTAATGAAAACCAGCTTCACTTAGGCCCAGTGCCTGTGTCCCTGTCATGTGTATGGCATTCACTGCTGCTGGTGAGTGCTGGGACTTTGGCACCAGAGGGCTGAATGTGAAGCACAAAGATGTTCTGCTGCCTCTACAGAGCTCTGCAAGGAAACAACTTTGGGAGCAGCCCCTGTTCAGTGCCTGCTGATGGTCTGTCCATGCTGATACAGGCTCTGGAGGGAGAAGGGCGTGATTGGAAGGAGATGCTGAAACCAGCAGGAGCCTGATTTGTCCATTTTGGAGGACTTGAATTGTGCAAAGTGTTGTTTTATTATAGTGTAATGTAGCAAGGGGAAATAAAGACAGCTATGGGGACTGGCTTTGTGGGCGGTGGGGGAGAAGCTGTAGCCACAACAGGAGCACTAGTCAAGCACAGGATGCTGTTACGTGGCCTTGCTGACTCTTTATGCCAGTTTTCTTAATGGTTTTCTCTACAAAGGTTTTGAGGATGAGAAGGTGTGTGTCAGTGTCCTATTCTTCCACTTACAATTCCTGCTCAGCTCTTGCTAATTCAAAGTTAGTTTAATTCTGAAAGGATTTGTGTAAACTTAGAGGTATTCACTTTTAGCAGTTACTTTTGCACTTTTAATGAGGATCAGGATCCCTGTCCTGAGCTTAAGCAGTTCTAGATCAGATCCTCAGAGAAGGACACAGGCAAGTGCCAAACACAGACTTTGAACACAGGGATCTGTTTCAGATTAAACAAATCCCAGCCCTCCACTTTCAACCAAGGTCTTAAGGCTTTATTTTTTTCTGCGATCCCACCCCTCCTTTCAAGGTCAGGCTTTTTAGCAATGAACAAACGAGTACTATGGATGTATTCACAGTATGAAGGTGTTAGACCTATCTACAACCAGGTTATCCAGCTGTGAAAAAATGTTTAGACTCAAGTTGTTCTTTTTAAAGGCTTTCAAATAGCTTTTATGTTGCAAAAATTACTTACTTGGTTGTAACTTGGCATAATTTCCACGCTGCATGGATATCAAATGCCAGATTCCATCAAGTCAGTCTATCTTAACAGAGACAGATTCCATGGATATTTTTATACATTTCCTCTTGCCTCCATCTGTGAAGACTGGAAACCACTGTCTTCTCATTGATTGTGAGAAGCTTGGAGGAAGGAGCAGCAAAACATTTCAGTGCATAGGAGAATGTCTGTAAAAGCAAAGCACTTCAAAGGAGTGAGCCCCCACTCCCCTTTTATTTCTGAGCACTCAGTCATGGACTAACTTCTTTAATTTTCATGATGAAGATAATTATGGTTCAGGTCAACCATATTTACTGTTTGCTTCAGTTGAAATGTGTCACCAGCAACCCCAGAGGAGCTGGGTAGTGGCTATAAATCAGAGAGACTTTATGCTGGAGAAATGATCCTTGTGCTTCCTTGCCCCTTTTCCCTTATGCACATACTGGACACAGGGTGGCATGATTAATTTATTTCTGATATCATTGCCTGATCAACCTTTTCTGTGTTTGCTTCTGCCTCTGTTACATCCTGCATTTATATTGGGGATGACATACAGGGTGGTACAAATGAATCAATGTGTGTAATAGGTGAGTGTTCTCATCTTCAGAGCCCCTCCTGCAGTAGCTGCAGCAGTTGGAAAGTCCCCTTGAATGGGGTTGGGGATTGGAAGAGAAAAGCAATGGTCTCATGGCTGAAGAAGCTCAGTGTTGCTCTGGGGAGCTGATTCCCTCCTTTCTCTGAAGAAGAATTGCTGTACTTTCTGTTATTTAGCCGTTTTGCTTCTAATTCCAGTAGGGAGAGGTTTTCCCTTAACCCCTGTAACTTTAATGGCTGTGGAAGGGTAAGGTAAAATCTTGTGCAGTTTCCTATGAATTGAAGAAAGCTCAACCCTCAAGACAATGCTGTTTGGAGGGTGAACTCTGTACACAACAAAGCAAGGTAAGCACAGTTAAATATGCTTGGCTGCAGAACTTGAAGATTGAAACTGTTGTGCACACTGAACTGTGTTTTCCTCCTAAGGTAAAGATTCCTCTAGGACTGAACTCTCTCCAGCAGGCTCTGATAATCCACTTTGTGTGGGAAAACTTAGGGCTGTTACTGGAGACTGAGTACCTGAAGTGCACTAAGCACGGAACATATTGCCCCTCCAGGGAAGGGTTATGCTATTGGGAGGTCCCTAGGTAAATTGTCCCATCTTACTCTGTGAGCCAGAACTGATTTTTATGGCCACTTTGTTCAGGCTCTTATTGTGGTAGTGGAGTGGTGGTGTGTGCAGAGAGATCGGAGTTCCTTCCAATCTTTGTCTGACCAACAGAGCGGAGTGGGAGACCTGGAACTTGTCTTATTCTTGTTCATGCCTCTGGCTCTCTGCTGCTTCAAATGGCTGCTGCTGTCTGGCTTCAGAAACACCCAGCAGCCTTCCAGTTTTATTCATTTCCCAAAATGAATGGGCTGTTACAAAGATCTTTCTCCCTTTTTCACAGGAGTCAGGGTAACCTCTGTTAGTGACTATGAAGTGCCCAGAGGGAGTAAGGCATGCGTAAAACATCAATATTGACAACAAGATTACTGTGGCTTGTCATGTCTTCTGACTTGCAGACCTCTTAAAACTTTGTAATGGTAGAGCAGAGTCTGCTTTGATCTGAGCCCTGCCATCATAAGCTTGTGTACAGCCTCCCCCTTGCCTCTGCCAGGTGGTCTTTGATGGACTCCTTAGCAATGGTCCATCAATCTACAGGCCTGAATCAATCCATCAACTCTGAACATTCCAGTATTGTGGAGACTGCTGGTTACAATTGAATTTTGTAGCTGGCTCTTTGCTGGACAATGAGCTGGATGGACAGCCTTGATCCTAAAACCTAGTTACCTGGGGAGAGCATGAATATGGCCAAGAACAGGAGAAACTTAAGCCCAACTTGGCTTTCATCTGAGCTTTCCAGTAACATGGGATGGGATTGTTTCCTCTTTAGCCAGGTCACAGCAGTAAGGAGTCATCTGGTCACAGCCAACTGAATTAGCTGGTATACTTGATCCTGGTGAGAGTCGGAGCGCATTCAGGGAGGTGTGTGTTTGGGAATAAGTAGTGAATAATACAGGTTTTTTTAATAGAACTGTATTGTTTGGGATGAGATACCCTAGAGAGCCTGGCAGCCTTTGAATCTAGATTTCTGGGCATGTAAAGGGTAACTTCTGCTTCTGGCCTCAGGGGAATATATAAATAACTAACCCCTCCTAATGCTGGGCTCCAGCACACAGTGTGTGGATTGCTGCTCTAGCAAAGCAAGTGGGATGCTGTACTATTTACACAGAGAAAAGGGCACAGTTTGCTTTCATTGAGTCAGGACAGCAACTTTTTCCCAGTGAAAGTCAGTGACCTTCTGATTTTATTGAAATTCCTCTCTAGGATTGTAGGGAAATTGATAGCTCCAGTGCAAAATGTTATGAGGAAACTTGGGGAAATCTATCTAGCTATCAAAACACTCCTACTGTTTTCTGTGCCCTAAATGTTGATCTCTGCTAAGTATAACACACAGTGTGTTATCCTTATGGAAACAAAAAGATAATTCAGTGCAGTTGTTTACACAGGACAAAGCTTTATAGGGCAAGTCACAAGCATCAGAAATGCCAACCTTACTGAGAGACTTCTGGGATATTTATGGAGAGTGCGGAGGGTCGGTTCGTGCCCAAACACGTGCAGCAGGTGCTGCTGAAACAATCCTGTGTAATAACTGTTCCCCCCACTCCCAGAAAGACTTCCTTCTGGCTTGGCCAGTTAATTCTCGATGGTTTGAGCTTCTGTGTTGTCCTGTGTGGCATTGAGCTTTCATTGCAAGTACTGAACCCACAGCAAGTCTCTGCTTTACTCAGCTCTCCAACAGCACAACTGGCTGTGTGCAGAGCCCAGCTGGTAGGCTTGTTCCTACTGCAAGTGCAGCATTTTGTGTTGGTGGGAGCCTGGTGTGCCCTAAAGCCGCAGATTTTGGGAGCTGGAGCCACATCCCTCACTCCAGGGAGCACATCAGGCCCTGTGTGTGGGAGCTGGTGGCTGCTGTAGGTCTGTCCCCGACAGGGCAGGGCAGCCGGTGGGTTTTGTGTGTGGAGCTGGACTGTCATCCCATTGAAAGGAGTGATTAGGCAGGAATGCAGCCGCTTTCATTTTCAACTCCAACGCTCCTGATTAACCGGGCAACTTGCTGGGTCCTGATCACTTCAGCCCAGAGGCTTCTGACGTTGTTTGGTTTGTGATCCCTTCCCCAGTGAAATGAAGCCTCAAATGAAGCCTCCGAAGAGCCAGTTGGCTTTTCTCTTGCAAACCACCTCGAAAGTTCTTCAGGGGACCCCCAGGAGACAGAGAAGCTTGGATAGAAGCCAGCTGTTTGGATTAGGAAAAAAGCAAATACTGCTTTTGGGGATGGCTCTGTGTGTTGTAGTGTGAGCCTAAGTATTCACAGGGGATGAATAGGTGGAGGGATCCGTTACACATCCCTGGAGTATGTGGGCTCAGGGAACAGTACTGGGCAAATCCAGATGGTGAGAAGGAAGCTTGCTGTCATTGCCTTCCCACCTGTGAAATGATTGCTCTAAGCCAACTTGGTCATGCTATTCAGGAATTGAACTCTGATATGTGAGTAAATGACTCTTCTGGAACCTACAGTATTTTAGCTGGAGTATCTGTTACCTTCCACCTCTCCCCCCTCTGCAGACCGTTTTCCCTCTCACTGTTGGATGACAGGCTGTACAGACATCCAGAATCTCCAGGGGATGAACTCTGCATCCAAGTAAGCTGCTGATGAGGGGCACAGGAGGTTCAGAAAGCCACTGGGGTGCAGATGGGGCTTCCTCTCTGGCATGAGAATCAAATTGCAGCACCAGCTCTGTGTTTGGGATTCCTCAACCTGTGCCCTGGAAGGTGAGGATTTCTTGTCTTCTCCACTGTCCAAGTACCTGAAGCCATCACTGCTCTTGCTGAGTCAGCAGACAACTCCTTCCCAGCATCTGCTGAGGGAGGGGTGTGTTTGAGCTCAGAATAGCTTTCACAGTATATCCAAATGGAAATAAATATTGATTTTATTGTTCCATTTAGCCTGAAAGGTGCACAGTAACGTCCTGAACCTACACAGTAAATATAATTGTGTATCTGCTGGCATCAACACCCGTATTCCCTCTGGAAAAATGTCAGCTGTGATCAAGACATGAGATCTTGGGCAGCAGCCCCAGAGTGAAACTGTCTAAATCAGTAGCTTGTGGGCCATGGTCTGCAGATCCTCTGTTGCCCATGAAAGTCTTCCAAGAAATAAATAGGCTGTGAGAGGAGGTTGTCTCTCTGGAAAGGGCTGGGGGAAATGGCCCAAGTGAAACTTGTCTAAGCAAGGACCCAATTCCATGAGACACTGTGGGATGTGGCACTAATTATGCTGGTGATGAGCGTGCATGGGATCCGACAGTCCCAGCCCTAAAGGAGCTGCTGCTTGGATTGTTTTGTTCCCTTGGTTGGAATATTCTTTTTGAATAAGCAGCAATATATTCTCTGCCATCCTGGATGTGTGCCAGCAAAAGTCCTAAACCTTCCTTCCTAGCATCTGTATATAATATAAAGGGTCATTTATAATCTCTCTAAGCTGCGATGAGGTCTTTCGTCACATTGTCTGAAGCCTGCTTGCATTTTGGAGACTGTTCTTGCTGACTTTTGGCTTGCAAAGAGAAATCTTGGGGTGCTTTTGTCTGTCTTCTTTCTGTCATAATCACTGTGCTATTCTATCTGCAGTATGTAACCTAAAAGTTGTATTTGTAGGAAAATTGTGCTATTTATGGAGAGCCAAGAGTGTGATGTTTTGTCAATAAGAATGTACCTTTTGCTCCTGGCTGTGGGTACCTTTGTAACCAAACTCCTTCTGATGGTAAAGAGAGAAGTTGGAGAACTGTTTGTGTCAGATTAGCTGAGTACCTTTGGGGTCTGACCATTCTTTTTGTGCCCTTGTGATCCACACTGGTGGCTCTGCTTTAGAGAAGGTTCAGAGTGCAGAGGTGACAAGTGTTGTGCTACTTTATCACTGTCACCTGGACCCTCAGTGCTTCTGCTCAGGAAGGTGCAAGGTTGTCTCTACATTTGAGTGAAGGATCTGTTATCCTGCCCTGGACTATCAGTACTGTTCAGCCTGGCAAACCCAGGTGATGGAGCTTCATTAACCTTCTCTTTTCCCATTGTGCTCTTTGGCTCTATGATATCATTAGAGACATTTGGATACCAGAGTGCCTGGTCCTTGTATATAAACAACAGATCCTCAATAAATCTGAGAACTGGTTCTGTAAGACCTCCTTGCTTGCTTGGCATCACCTCTGATGTGGCTTTAGTGCACATGTCCTGCTGAGGGATCCCAAGGGGGTTTATGGTGAGCAGGGGAAGCTGCAGGGCTCGTGGCCCTGGGCACACAGCCCCCTCTGCCTGGGTGCCCCGTGTACCCATCCAGCTGTGGCTGAAGGGTCAGTGAGCAGCTCACTGGCCTCATTGTGGTCTGTGGTATTGGCTCAGCCTCTGGCATGTGTGCTCCTATTCATGGAAATGGGAGATATCCAGAGAGCAGAGGCTCCTGCAGAGATGGGAGGGGAATCCAAAAAGGGGGAAAAACCAATAAATGCTGTACATGGCAAATACTGGGGAAGTTAAACTGCTATGGGGAAGGTGGTTTTGGGAAGGAGAAGGGGATGTGCAGGTGCATCACTTCCACTGTGCATGCAGTTTGATTTCTGTGTGCGAGGCCGGGCAGTCACTGTAATATGTGGAGGAGGGATCAGCTGTATTGGGGGCTCTTGCCTTAAGAGGGATGAGGAGCCAGGAATGCTCACACAAGTACTCTGTGTGCTTTGGAGCACAGGCTGGTGTCTCCACTTCCTCTTAGTGACCCCAGTTCTCATTCCCATCAGTAGGAAAGTGGATCTCAAAGCTGTTATAACTATGCTGAGGTACCAAAGCATCACAAAACATTCCATACTAAGGCATTCACAAAAAATGTGAACCAGTATTTGGCAAATATGGAAGTAAAACTGGAAGTATCCTTTTTTACCCCCTCAAGCATGTCAGTGGAACCTAAAAGATATTTTTTTTTCTCTCAGATAAAGTCTCTGAGGTGTGTAGGTCCTGATGCCTTAGGCTGGCACTGTAGCTCCTTCTCTCTCACCTTGCAGTGAGGAGGTGTCTCTCTTGTTTCCTCATGAGACAGCCTGAGACATTTGTCCTTCCCTCCCTTGCATTTTGCCTTGCCCACTTTCAGACTGTAACCTCACTAGGACAGCAACAGGACTTGTCCAGGACCCATCTGGTTTGAGCCCTGCTGCCAGTGAGCTCTACCACAGCAGAGAGCAGAATTTTCTAACTCTGCTCAGAATGGTGGGAGGCTGGAGAATGATACCATAATGAGCAGGATAAATTAAGACCAGTACAATGGAAACTGACTATCAGGAGATTTGGAAGACTTTTTTACTTTTTTTTTCTGGAGTCCTATTGTTTCTGATAAGTGGCAGAACTAAATTATGCACTATAAAACTCTGGCCTCCGAGGACCACGCAAGAGGCGTTGCTGGATCTCTTGTGGCTCAGGTTGGCAAGAGCTGGGAATCTTTCTGCAGCTATTGGGAGGAGAGGGTGGGGTGAGGAACGAAGACTGCGAGTTAGCCTGGCTGTGGCTGGCAGAAGAAACAACCCCACCCGCAGATGCTTAGTCTGGTGTTGCTGTACATTGGTCCAGCTCGTTGTTTTACTGGGGCTGATGGTGTCCTTTCTCCCCACAGGCACTGGTGTCACTACACGGTCACACGGACAGTGTCCTGCCAGGTGCAGAACGGCTCGGAAACCGTGATCCAGCGAGTCTATCAGAGCTGCCGGTGGCCAGGACCTTGTGCCAACTTAGTGAGGTAAAAATCTTGATGTCTCATGTGGCCCCCGTCTTCCCTCCCTTCCCATTCAGTTGGTTGGCTGGTAAGTCCTGCACAGAGGGTTGAGATCAGATGTGATAACCTGCTTTGTGGTGGTGTGATAAATGGTGTCACTGGTGTTAACTGCAGAGTAACCACATGTGGAGGTAAGTGCAGTATTGCTGCTGATTTTAGGAGCTCTCTAAACACAGAGTCCGCTTAGAAAGGAGGCATTGCTTGTTCTGTGCAAGGTAGAGGTTTCCACAAATCAAGTACACCAAGGGGTAAAAAGTTATTTTTTATACAGTAAAATCTACATGAACTTGCCCATCTAATATACGTTCTTCATCTACCTAATGCATATTTATTTTGTTGATGTAATCCTACACAAAGTAAGATTGAAACACAAACTTAAACCACAAAGTTCTTGTCTTCATTAAGCAGCTTCTGTTGTAGAAGTCATCTGACAACATCAGTTATGTTTACAAAAGGTGACAGTTCAGCATGGAGACAGAAAATTCAACTTGAAGACATCGGGATTAGGACAAACTATGTGAAACAGTTCAGCTTAGGCTGTAATGCCAGTTTGTACTTCACACAGTAGCCTGCTGCTAGTCAGACATGAAACTACATAGATGTTCAGTGTGACTGAAGAGGGTTAGCAGGGATGCTGGATCAGTTGTTCTGTGTGACTTGTTGGTATCAAGTCCTCACACTCAGGATTTAGGGGTAATATTGATCATGCACACTGGAAAGCTGTGATCAAATTCCTTGCAGCTGGTGAGGGACAAAGGTAATGTGTCCTGTGTTTTCCGAGTGGAATTTCCTTAGATTTCCTGCACCTCAGTATCATTTAAAGACATGTTAAAACACAATGTCCCTCTCCTCAGATGAGAAACAAAGCTTAAAAACAGCAGCTTGTCAAAAACTTGCCCTGAGCCTGCTTTGGCTTTCAATCATTTATAGTCTTGGAACCCACCTACGTTTAAGAAGTTAAAAAAACCAAGTGTGAAATAGCTGTCCCCAGCTACCACCTTTCAGTAAAGTCTTTGCACTGTTGAGCTTTGCCTTCTGTGAAAGGCATGCTCAGAGCAGAGCAGTGTTACCCACCCCTCTGGGAACTGGGGCAAAAAAGCCATTGTGCTCTAAATTTGCACCTAACCTCTAGAACTAATTCCCACATAGGCAACCCATAACTTAGCTCTCAAAGCTCAGTCATGTTATTGTTACCAGTTCACCCACAGGGCACTATTTGAGCTGCTCCTGTAGTTGATAACCTGGCCAGAATGTGATTGAACAGCAGACTGAGGTCCACATTCCCAATCTGGTCTTGTGACACTTCATCTGGAATTCACATTTTGCATGTGGCTGTTACCACAGTTGGTTCTCCAGTTTCTACTTGGCCAGTGGTCAGTCTCAGTTCTTTCACATGTAATAGATCTGCTTTGGTGTCTCTTTGGTCTTTATGCATGGCTGTGGTTGAAAACACTTAATATTTTACATTGTCATGGCCAAACTTCTGTTGAAGCTTTTTAATTTCCCAGACATTTTACACACATAATTGTCACTAGAAACTTGTGAGCTTTCACCTTGTCTCCCAAACTTGCCAAAAGTCTTGCATAATTTTCCTTGTTAACATAACTGTAGTTTCATTACCACCAAACAATTGATCATGTTACTGGTAGAAGTTATTTTTGTGGGCTCCTGCAGTTACTGCTATACATTGATTCTTACATTAACCCTGAGACTTCAGCAGTAATGAGTGCTGTTGGGACATTGTTCATGGAACACTTTCAGTTGCAAACATAGTTTGGTTTGTCTGCCCGTTGAGTCCAGTTGTTTGGAGACAATACAGAACAGCAGCAGACATCTCAATTTATCTTTTTGTGTGTAAATATCATGGAAAGAAGCTGAGGTTATTGATATTTAAGGTCTCAGCTGGTGGTGAAAGCTCAGCTAACAGGAGCTGCATTTCTGGAAGATGATCACCATGAAGAAACCTACCAGGAGAGATGGGAGGACACTAATGCTCTTCTCCCTTTGAATTGGGAGGAAATACAAGTGAAGTGAATGGAATCCTTCCAAGGAAATGACTGTCTGTCTTCCAATCACACATCATATGACATTCTTGCTTAAAGTAGGGAAACTCTGGACCTCTTTCCCAAGGACCTCCAGAAAGCTGCTGACAATTGTGGAGCCCACAGAGTTATCAGAAGAGGTAAAGCAGGTTCCTGATAACTTCCCCTGCTGCCACTGCCTGAAAGGGAGAGCCCCAAGAACAAGCAACAATGAAGTTGAAGCCACGGAGTTCCTGAGTTATGTGGGCTGCTGGATAAGTTATCCCCAGCCCAGACAGCTTTTATAGGTGGTTGGGGCTTTTTTCAGCAGCATATCTGACTTTCTGATAACAGACTGGAAAACAGCTGCTGGAAATGATGGATGTTGTGATGTGTAACTACTGTGGGCAACACTTGGTAACTCTGGGTTATGTTGTGGAGTTGAGGTCTTGTTTCCTGAGCCTACACAGCAGCCTGTCACTAGTGTGTTGCCAGCCCATAAGGAAGCATGAACTGGCTTTCAGAGTCAAGCTGCAGTTAAAACTATATTTTAAAATGTTTCACCCCTCCTCTTTCACCAAAATGAATATTGTGTCTTTAGGAAACACCAGTCTCTCTCCTGATTCAGGTGAATCCCATCTCCTGTTTTCAGATGAAATCTCCCAAGGGATAAGACAGTTCCCAAAGTCAGAAGGCAGTGTAGTGCCTCTTCTATCCAACACCTCACTTGCTAGTGCAGTTCCTTGCAAGTCATACTTGTTTTCCTTACTATTCTGTTAAGAAACTGGCTTTGAAAGGGCTTGTAAGGTTTTATCAGCCACAATGCTGCACAACTTCCTTTGACATGGCTCTGAAAATCCCTGGCCAAGATGAGCAGAGCAGAAAACCCAGCCTCGGTGCCCTACTTGTTTCTCTTCCCTCCTTATCTTCTCTGTACCAGCTCCTCCTTTGGGTTTCTGGAAGTCTGGCTTCAGGCGAGGTCAGTCTTACTCCAGGTCTGGTAGTGGATAGAAATGCTCATGTTTCCTAAATCCCTGTGGTTGTTTAGGTAATATAAATACATCTGTTTTTCTTTTGCTAAAAATACAAACTTAAAAATCTTCTGGCCTTCTCCTATTCTTCTCCAGTGAGATTTGTGGTGCCTGAGCTTGAATTGAAGGGGAGGGCACAGTGTATGACTGTAAGCAATGTAAAATGTCAGTAATGCATTGGCATTATTTTGGCTTTATAGTATTTCTTCCAGGTGTGAGTTGAAATGAACTGTTTTCATCTCCTTGTTCACAGGGAGTCAACCATATCTGGGAGAGCTTTTCTTCTGCCAGCACCCGTTATCAGGCTGCTCCCTAGCAAAAGGGATGTCAGCCAGAAAAAAGGAATCTCTCAGGCTCGTGGTGACAGCTGAGAGGGGCTCTGTGTCAGAGAGGCTTTGCTCACCAGCAGACAGTGGTGTGGCCAGACACGGATTTAATCTACTTCCTGTCTCCCATTCACTCCTTATGTTTCGTTCCCTGATTGCACAAACTGCAGCTGGGGGTCAAGCCTTTGACAGAGAGGAGCTGTGAGATCCCAGCTTAGCGGCTTGGGCTGTGTGATGTCCTTGCTGTCCATTCACTTGCTCTTGGGAAGCTGGCAGGGGAACTTGTTGAGCAGGAGTGTTGTCATCTTGGCTGCGATGGGAGGAGCTGCTCTGTGCTTACCCTCCACCCCAGACTCTTTATTTAGCTTGGGTGCTGAGTTGCTCTGGAGCTGTCTTGGCTGGAGGCTTTCCCTCAGTAGAGCTGTTCTTGAACTCTCTCCATTTCTGTAGTGAAGGCTTCAGCTTCTGCACACCAAAGGCTGTGCCTCTGCTTTGTCACATTACAGAGTGCATGGTTGGCTCCTGGTGTGCCTAAAACTCACATGCCATTTGTCTGTCTGGAGGAAGGCATGAAGTCTCTAGCTTGGTGTTTCAATGCATCCAATCTCTGGGTCTCTGCTGCCTGGATGGCTCCCTCCAGGTCCCAGTAAACCCAGGCATCCTCCTGAGCAATGGTTTTGCTGCAGCAGCTGCAATTCTGTCCTTCTTGGGGCACTGCACTCCTCAAGGCTCACTGAGAAGGGTGGTCTCCAAGACCAGGCAAGGATTTGAGACCTGGACTCAGGTGCTGGAGCTCTTGTTGCTTCCTGTGCCTTTGGTCCAGCAATGCCACCTCACCTGTAAGACGAGAACAGTGCTGCTTTTGTCTCACTGTGTTTTATGACTTTGAGAATAGGACAGTGTCTTGTGATGCCCTACTTGGCCAAAATCAGCCTAATTTTGAGTAGAGTATTTGTATATGACTGTTGTGGTCAGTAAGACAGTGTGTCAGGAGGTAAGTGAATGGAATGAACAGCCTTGGCAGATCATGTTCTGCTGCAGCCTTCAGAGGACAAACTGTTGTTGCTGTGGACATGCCTGTCTCACCTCTAGAAACGTGCTGGGAGGATGTTCTGACACAGCAAGGCTGTGTGAGTTTTTATTCCTGTTGTGCTTTGCTGTACTTGGTGGTCATGTGCCTGTCTCACTCTGGCCTTGGAGCCTCCACTCTGCAGCACTCTTTGCCTTCAGAGAATCTGAGGATTCTCCAGGAAACCCACAGCTGGCTTGTACAGGGATGGGATTTCCTGGTCTCTGTACTTTAATAAGAGCCATTAAAACTCCAAGTATTAAGTTACTCATCTGTTGGTTTTAAACATCACTCGAAGGTGGGAGAGATGGAAGGGAGAGTGTTCTTGCAACACAGCAAACCTGGGCTGTGATGCCCTTTCCAGCTGCCAATCACTGCATGTTTCTTCCTTTCAGTATTGTATTATAGCTGCTTTGGCTTATCACAAAGGCTCTGTGCTTGTGATATTTTTAATGTAAGAAGGCTGCACATCTTGCATGGATCATTGTTCTTTGGTGTTTCTGAATGCTGGGTTTTCTTTTTTTTTTGTTCTTTTCATTTAAAATGAACACATTACTGCTCCTGGAGGGATTTTACAAGCCAGTTTGTAGAATAACAAAGGAATTCTGCAGGCACATCCATTTTGATCTTCTCTGTTTTTGAAAACTCCATTGCTGCAGGGTCAGTAGGAGAAGTTGGGGATCTGTCACCCAGGAGAGTGGCCTGTAGCTGATGTTCCTTCTGAGTTTCAGAACTAGTAATGCCACAGGGAAATCCTTCTCTTTCTTGCTTTCCAGTCAATTGAATAATAAATCCCAGAGCTTATTCCAGTGCATTAGGATTGCTATTTGAAGTCCTGTTACACATAAACTCTTTTATGTGTTTAATTCTCTTATGACTCCACATTTTGGAGAGAAATATGCTTGGAAAAAGCTGTCTGTTCTCCGATGCACACATGGGATATAAGTGTAGGATCAACAGTCCTGCTACAAAGAGGATGGAGGCTCTGGGAGTGTAGGATTCGAGCTGCAGCACAGAGGGGCATTCTCAGGTTTGGAACAACATGGATGGCTGTGTGTGCAGGGAGGGCCACCTGCTTGTGCACTGTGCACAGGCCCAGGTGTGCTCGGGCTGCTGACTGAGGGCTTTTGATCTTGTCAGACATTGTCTGGAGACTCTTCCTCCTTGCTGGTGGAAGCGCAGTGCTGCTCTGTGATAGCACTGGGATCAAATTGTTAGTGGAGACAGGAGCTGATGATAACTGGCATAGAAATGTCTCTGTGTCCTCAGTCTTTTTTCCCTTGAGACTGAGTGACTGTAAATTACTGCTGTTTCCGGTGTGGAATTGGAGCTGTATGAGTTTGTTTCCTGGGTTTTAGTCTCTTGCTAAGTTGTGCAAACCAGACATGTCGAGAGCTAAACAGAGCTCTTCCTCCCCTTTGGCAAAGGCAGGAGACACGTACAATGACCTCCAGCACTCCTGCAGCTGCAGTGTCTGCAGGAGCATATTTGAAACTCCTCTCGTTACGTTCTTCTCTGGGGAACTACTGCCTTTGTGCTCGGGAAGCTGAGAGAGCTGGGACTGCAGGAGAAAAGAGCACAGGTCTGAGTCACAGGGATGATCTCTGTGAGGGCAAGGTGCTCCTCGTCGCTGCATCAGTGGTGGCCTTGTCTGTGTCAGAGGAGCTACCTGGTGTAATCAGCATCTGGGAGGCTCTGAGGGGATAGTATCATGGTCTGTCTTGAGTGAGGGTGGTGTCTGGAACAAATATCTTCTTGATAACTTCTCTGAGCCCTTAACAACCACCCTTCTTGCCAAGTACTTCAAGATATGGTTACTTCACCTGACACATCTGAAATCTTATTTCAGAACACCCTGATTTTTCTATGGGGACTTTTAAGGTTTTGGCATGTCTATAAATCAGGGCATGGGTACAAAAGTTAGAGGCACTTACTGCAAGCTTTGCTCTGAGCTTCTTTTAATGCAGAGGTAGCACTTGCTGTAAGGAAGATGGAGTGTCCCCAAAAGACAGTTTGCCAGTTATATGTACATGGTTAGACCCACTGGGTTGATGTGTAACTTTATTGCCATGGGAGTAGTAGGCAAAAGAAAGTTTGGATTCCTTGATTTCTAGATCTTTTGCCAGTCAAAAAGGCAAGTTCATTCCTCTTGTTATCCTGAAACCCACCAGTAAATAATGGTGAAACTTTCAACCTGGGACTTGAATAAAAAGTAATTAGAAGCCTCTGAAGGTCGCCGAGGTCTCCTTGGGCATAAACTGCAGTGGCTGAATGAATCCCAGTAACAAAACCCTCTCCTGTGATGTGGAAATGAGTTTCACGCCTTCTCTCTCATGTGGTCTTCGGGCACAAACAGCTTTGTTTGTGAGTGTCAAAGGGCAGGGGAGATCCAGAAAGGGGGAAGGCATTTCCTGTGTGTGACAGGCTGTCCTGCTTGGGTCATGGCAGAGATCACGCCTTTCTCTTTGACCTGCTTTTTGAGGCTTTGATCCAAGAATGTGACACTCTTCCCCTTTCCTGTGTCAGGTCTGGCTGTTGTGTTTGATGACACTTCCTTTAGAGCAGGGGGAACACATCCTTGTGTGCTGAGGCGTGAGACTTGTTGGCTGCCAACCTTCTGTGTGTGCTGACCTCTCCAGTACGTCCAGCTTCATAGCCCCAGATCAGTTAATCAGTCATCTCTCCCTCCCCAAATTACCATTTCCTGAGCAGTCACTTAGAGACACAAGCGGGAGACATTGCTTCCCAAATGATGATTGCATGTGGATGAGCTCCTGCAGCTTATTTGACAGGGATCAGGCAGATGTTTGATGTGGTCTGGTAACAGCAGCAGCTGCTGACTGAGCTCTCTGGGTTCTTCCCTGGGAGCTGCCCCACTCCCTGGGATCCTGTTATGGAGCCTCAGCAAACATCCTGGTAAATGACACCGATCTCCTGCAGTAGAGTGGCAGGTCCTAGTGGTTTGCTTCTCTGAAGCGCTTGGATGTCTTCTGCTGAAGGGGACTATGTGCTGAGCACATCCTTTGGCTGTCTGGGGAGCAGTGCAGGTTGTGGCTCATCTTAAACTCACCTCCTACTGTGGTTTGGCAGATTTCTGTGCCAGTGTTTGTGGCTTGGGTGACATCCAAGGAAAAGGCTTTCCTGTTCTGCTACCAATCCTCTTTTTACTTCCTTTTGTTTCCCACACATTTTCATTGTAAGGCTTCTGATCTTTAACAGGTATCTTCCTTCCCTATCCTTTTTCCATTTGCAACACTTCGTGTCACACAGTGGTGATGCTTTGCTAAAGGCACTTTCTTTGCTCCCCTCCTGGAATAACTGTCAAATCTGCATGATGTGATGACATAGATGACAACAGACCTTGGTGCCATGTCAAAAATTGAGGGGGAAAAAAGGTGCTGTGAAGATCAGAGCAACTTCAGAGCTAATTGGAGCTTGCAGGCTGGGACCACTTCCCATGTCTGACTGTGGGATGCTGAACAGAGCTGCAAACACCAGGACTCTTCCAGGAAATTCAGGGTGGGTGGTAGACTGTGACAGCTGAGCTCCATGTTTGTCATGCCCTGAGAAGTCCTTGCTCATTTGAAGATTAAACTATAGCTACTTCCCTGACACAGAACTGCTGCCAAGATTCCAGTCTGGCTCGAGCCACTCTCCACACTTCATAATGAAGTTTGAGAGAGCTTTAACATCTTGGTGTTGGCAGAAACATGGTTTTAAAATCATGGTGTGGTTGGAGGCTCTCTGGCTCTGGACATTGGTAACAAGGCTGGAGACTTTCATCTCAAGGTCAAATCCAGCTATGGTGTTAATGACAAAGTCATGAACTTCTGACTGATGGTTCGGGGCTTATGTGTGGAAAGATGTCTTGAATCCAATGCCAGGACTCGGAGCTGGGAGACTTGGGTTCAGTTCCTGAGCTTTGCCAGAGCTATTCTGAGAGACCCTCAGCAAGACAAAGTCTTTGTGCCTTAGGTCCCTCTGTTAGAAAGCACTGAAGGTCTACCTACATCAGAGTGCTGCCAAGTCCTCAAATTCACTCCTGACTGCAGACTCCTGAATGCCATTGGATGCAGAAGTGCTAAGAACTAGGTGGGACAAGCTGGCTCTTTTCAGCCTGTATTAGACAAGCGGTTGGATCACAGTTGTTGGTATTAGCAGTGACTGGTGTGCTTTTTGGCAGCTCAAGGGATGAGGACATCATGTTCTCAGGAGACGGCGCTGCTCTCCCATCGCTGGGCGATGCTGTTCCCGTGCAGGCAGCCCTGTCCCCAGGAGGAAGCTTGTGCAGCCTCCTCCCTGGTGGCCACAGGAGAGCTTGGTTTCTGTGTCTGGCAGCTGGCACAAATCATCAGGAACAGCTTCCTGAGGAATTAGTTTCCCGAAGACTGTTAACCATGACTGAGCTGCTCCCTTCTTTCCAAGACATCCATGGGCAGCCTCCCCTAGCAAGCCTTGGTTACTGCTCTCAGAGTAACCACCATTGTCACTGCAGTGCTGTCCTGGATGTACACCTGTGCCTGCCTCCTCTTGGAGCAGATTTGGATGGGATTCCTCCAGCTTCCAGCTCTATCTGGGCCTTGTGCCCAGCCAAGCCCAGGGCAGTGCTCTGTCTCCTGCCGGCACTGCAGGACGAGGCTTTTTCCCCAAGGAGAGGGTGCCCAGGGCTTGTGTCTGTCTGGCTTGGAGAAAGAAGCATAAGCTGCAGCCTGCAACACTGTAATCCCAAAGCTTCAGACTCTCCCTGTGTGTGCCAAATTCCTTTGGCTGTTAAATAAGGGTAGGAATTTGGAGGGGAGCTTGTGGAGTACGACTTCTGTGTTTGCTTTTAGCTGCATGAATAGCAGCAGTGACTTGTTTGGCTGTATACTGGGAAAACTCTGACTTGCCAGCTTTGAAGAGCTGCTGTTTTAAAGGAAAAGCTGGCATTTAGGCACCTATCTGTTTTGTGCTGACTTCAGAATCACTGGTGCCTTGCACAGGTCTGTTGTGCCTGCAGGTAGCCCTCCAGTTTCCAGTGGGGCTTGGCAGTGCTTCTGCTGTAATTGGGACCCTGGGGATGCTGTGCTGCACACAGAGCTCCCAGACCTGGCCTTGGCAGTGGTGAAGAAAAGTGTGACCCTATGTCAGATTGGGAGAGTGGAGGCACAGCTCAACCAGCTGGAAAAAAGGGTCCATGATGATCACTGATGTAGCGGTCATGCTGATGTGTTGGCACACCCCAAATCTGAGTGGTGGCAGTGGGTGAAGGGAAGACACCAGAGAGATTGGAAGTTCTCTTAGTGCTGAGTGAGGAAAGTCGAATGCCAGCCTTTGTTCAAGGTCAGAGAAATCTTCCTGGAGGCAGAATCAGGAAACGAGTCATCACCTCTGCCCCTTGCAGCAACTCTGTGGTGCTGAGATCTCCACAAAGCCATTCTGGTGTTACCTGAGCCAGAAGGGCATGAGGGCTTAAGGAGGAAAATAAAAGTTGTGGAATCAGATCCATGCTGTAGTAAAACATTGCTCTGTTATTTTGTGATTCCTTTTTCCATAGCTGGGGGTGGCTGGGTGCTCCAGGATATGTCCAGGCAGGAAGGTGTGCTATTAGTTAGCAGCAACACCACCCTTGAGTGGGTAAGTGCATTCCACTGACTCCTTGTTTGTGTTAGTTACAGGACTCTCATCAGGCCCACATACAAAATGTCCTACAGAACTGTGACCACGCTGGAGTGGAGGTGCTGTCCTGGCTTCACGGGGAGCAACTGTGAGGAGGGTAAGTTACCCAGAAATGCATCTGTCCTTACAGAGCAGCAAGCATGGACTGGCTGGGCTGAGCTGGGGTTTGTTCCTTAATTTGCCCTATGCCTCTCAAACAGGAACAAATCATCTGTTTTCTTCACTCCCATTATTATCTGAATGCCACACACCAAAGCTCTGAAAGGTGGTCTTGGAACACAGACTGTACTGAATGCCTGCAAACAGGCCTGAACAGGGAGGGGGAAAGAAATGGGTAGAGATGTGCTTGGCATTCCCATGGCACAGTCCTTCAGAAAAGGCACTTTCTCCTTGTTGCTGTGTTATCTTCTCCACATCTCCCTGTCACTGCCATCAGTTGCTGTAGCTGATGAAAGCTGGTCCCTGAATGGCTGCTTTTGAAAGGTTTTATGCCTGTAAGGTCTGGATGTAAATAATGTGTTCCCAGAGAGCTTTGAATTAAACCAACACCTTTGGTTTCCCTTTCCACCTGCTCCCTGACATTGGTGCAGAGTTTAGGTTGCACAGTGCATGTGAAAACACAGTTCTGGGTTTGGCATTTGATCCTTCTCACGGAGCAAAACACAGGAGTTTATTCCAGAGCAGGAAGAAAAGAAAGTGTTTTCTTTCTTTTTATCTTGATAGACAAAAGGGGCATGTTTTGTGTTTTCCTTCCTAATGTTTTCTACTCTAACTGTTGCTTCTGGGGGTTTAAAACAAATCCTGCTTCTCCAAGTTTCATGTTTAGGCATTAAGGCATCTGCTCAATCTGATAGGTTTCATGGCTTATGGATGGGAGAAACTGAGCCTTGAGTTTTCTGTTCATTCACACCAGGTCAACACAGCCTGTCCCTGCAGCTGAGGGGCCATGGGGGGTCAAACATCTCACAGACTGCTGTTTGTTGCTGCACCTCGTTTTCTTTGTGCTGTGATATCTTAATGCTGATCACACAATTCAGGCAAATTTCTAGCTAGGAAGTTGCCCTGTTACAGTCCCAAAGAATGATGGTTGCAGGCAGCAGGTGCTGCAGGCTGCTGAGCAAACATCTTCCCAGAAGCTCAGGAAAAGCCTTAAAAACTGGCAAAGCTACCCTAAACTGCAGTCTGCAGGAGAGAGCTCTGCATTTTAACATGCTGCTGAAAGAAGTGAGCCTGAGAAGGAGAAGCTGCTGTGTGCAGCGTGGATTTTTACCTGTCACTGTAGGGGAGAGGGTGAGCTAAGGGTGGTGGTAGAGCTGTTACTTCAGTGCAGCTGCAGCTCAGGGTGAGGACCTGCCCAGGGATCTGCAGAGCCCATTGGTACCTGTGGGTTTGGGCAGGTGGGAGAAATTACAGCTTAGTGGTGTAAAGGAGAGAATCCAGTTCCCTCCCAGTGCCAGACCTGCCTCGGCATAGTCCGGTGGAAATAAAAAGCCAACATAAACTTGTTTGAGCAAGTCGGCAACGATCTCACAGGAGCAGGTCTGTGGAACGAGGTGACAATTTTATGCAGTCAGTTTTCAAGGTGGAACTGTTGTTCTGGGCTTGGATACACTCTGTGGAGTGTGAGCAGGAAGCCAGTAGCAAGCCCTCACTTTCATGTGTGAGATTTTTCACCCTTTTTTCCTGTTCTCTCTCTCTAAAACATCTGGTGCTACTGACAGTCCCATGTTCTTGAAAGGAGAAAAATCAAGAACCCGTTTCTGATACAGCAGAGTTGTTCCACTTTAGTGTCTGGTGTCAATGCTGCTGCTCGTGGGTGCACAGCACCTCAAGCTGTCCATCAATTCTAAAATGGAACTATTTACTTACTCCTTATGTTAATTCTTAATGTTAGTGTCACTTGGAATGTAAATAAGAGGCTAAAAAGAACTTTTTGGCAACCTGATATAAAGCCTTTTGTATTTTCTGTGCTCTCTCCTACTACAAGTTTGGTTCCCCTGAGAGGGTGGGATGTTTATATCTGTGTGAGTCCTTCCTGGAAAAAGCAGACAAAAGGAAACAGAAAACTAAACTGAAATAAAACAAAACCAGTGCAGTGATGAAGCCACAGTAAATTAGCAGGATAGAACTTCAAAATACTTTCATTTCTTTTGGTATTAGTAAGATTTCTCCTCAATCTTTCATTTCCCTTGGATGTGCAGCTGGTGCTTTGGAAGCTGATGTGAGGTAGGTATGACTGGAGGCAGACTGGGCCTGCACTGTTTTTAACTTGCCCTCGTGCTGTGTTGCAAATGCTTCAGTTCTGACAGTCACTGCTCTCCATGTGCCAGCAGAATGGCAACCACAGTGGCTCTGACCTTCCTAGGTGAGATGTCTCCTGTTTCCAGTGACTGAAGTAAAACATTTTCTTTCTTAATGGGCCTTTTCTTTCCCAATGGTGAAGATAGTAAGGTTGCTTGTTTTATCAGCAGGATGGACTAAGCCAGGAGATAATGGATGGGCCAAGCACACAGAGGAGTTCTGGGAGGGGTGTGTGCATGGGTATGGCTGCAGGGTCCCTTCTTCAGGCTGATGGTCTTTGTATCTTGATGCTTGAGAGATCTCTAAGGTCTGTTGATTCCTCCTTTAATCCCCGGTGAGCAGGGTTAACATTGGCTCCTTTTTTGTGCTGTTCTGAAGCAGTGTCTTTGAGGGAGCCAGTATAGCATAACTGAAGGATGTTATTTTTACTAACTGTCCTTATATCAAGCCTTCCTTGCCTTTTTAAAATTTCTCTTTTAGCATTTCATGAGACAGGATGGGGAGAGGATGAACAAGGAGGAAACGTGTCAAAATTTGGAATTATTCAGAGGCTGCAGTGCAGCTATTTCTGACATGCTCTTCTTGTGATCCCCCAAGTGACAGGTCAGCTTTCCTTTCAGTGTGGGTATCTAGCGCCAAGGTATGACAGACTTCTGTGACACACCTGCAGTGGGAAAGCTTCCCTTCCACAGTAACACTGTGCTCTGTAGAGCAACTGGTAAATGCAATTCAATTGCTGAAGTGTCTCCATCCTTAGCTGGTAAGTTTATCTTGAGGCAGTAACCACTGTCGCCAGCTGGCAGGCACCTACATTAATGCTGAAGGCTGCACATTTTTAGATTTAAGTTATCTTGGGAATTTAGCTCTTGCATTGTAGCTGATAAGAGCAGCAGCATCTGGAGGAAGCCCAGATTTTATGGAGATTTTGCTCTCAGTGGGCTATTAATTTACTGAGGTGGGGATGGTTTCTACTCTGTTTCAGTTCTCAAGCTGACACTGCTTGGAGCTTTCCCTCCTTCCCTTCTTCATTGCTTTGCACTCACCCAAAGGTATGGCAGCACTTGGAAGGTCTCCAGTTCCTTCACTGGTTTTGTACAACTGTGACCAGCTAGTTGAGTTGATAGTTAAAATCACCAGTTGTACCAGGCCTTCCCCAAGGGTTTCTTCCAACTTTCTTGGACAGAGAAGGAGACTTGATGCAAACAAGTCTGGTGAATATAACTGTCACTAGATTCTAACTTTTTTCCAGTTTCAGGGCTTTTTTTTGTTTTGTTTAAACTGGAGCCCAAGCCTAGGACAGGAAATGAATCCACTGAGCCACCCAGTCTGCTGACTGCTGATATAAAGAACATATGGATGAGGGCAGTGCAGAGGTGAAGTGCTTTAGTTGTTGCAATCATGCATCAAGCTGATTGATTTGAATCCAAGATGATGCTGACGTTTCAACTCAGCCTCTTTTTTCTATATGGCTGAAAGTTCAAAGGCAAGTGCAACCTCTGGGGACAGGAAAAGTGTCCCCAGCAAGTTCGGGGGCTCAGCACTGCCCTAGAGCTCTCCAGCTAGGCAAGGACTTATTTCACTTTACAAATATAACACAGCTTTCTGTCTTGTTTGTTTGTACTGCTTGAATTTGGGACAGTGGCCAGTATCCTATTTACCCCAGAAGCAGATTGATGGTAGACAGCTTAGTTGTTTGGGCAAGAGGCAGCTCCCACAGTAACCTCAGCACCTCTAAAGTGGTACCATTGTGATTCCAAGCTTACCTGTTTTAATTTCTATGAGAATAAAAGTAGGATAGGAAATTTGAGCAGCTTTGTTCAAGTAATGGTTTAATTTGAGAACTTTTTTCCTTCTCCCCCTCTTCATTTCAGTTCTTGGAATATTTTTATCTACATTTAATAACTTGCTTGCATCTTGTCATACTGATATTTTTCAAGTCTTAGACTTCCGTGTGTTTACAATTTTCAAAGCAGCATAAGAAAATGAGGACTTTCCTCCTGGTATGATGGAGTGCAAAAACTCTCTTCTTTTTTACTGCTATTTCACCAAGTTTCTTGGTCCTGGGAGAAGAGATGCAGAACAACACTGCAAAACCAGAAAACCTTAACTGAGCAAATGCAATTATGAGACCATGAGAAAAGGCCAAAACAAGAGACCTGAAAGGTTGGAAGCCCATTGAAGTGCTCTAGAAGGAAGGGTATTCAAAGAGGTGTTGACCTGGCATTATGTAGTCTCTGGTAGACACTGATTCAGCAATTCCTGTAGTGAAATGAGACTTTGTTCTCATTTGGAGACCTTTGAAATCAAGGCCAGCATTTGGTCCCATGTAGTATATTTGCTTCTAAAAATATCTTTTCATGCCAAAGTTTAATGTTTAGTAGATACAATAAGTGAATTATGTGAATATATATTATGGACTACTCAGGGTAACCTGAATTCCCTGGTAATTATCCTGGTGAGTAAGCAGATGGTAAAATGTGGTAACTATCTCTGTAAACCTGCCTTCAAAAATATTTTATGGAAAAGCATCAAAACCTGTTGATGGAATTGCTGATGTGTGAAAGTGGCTTTCTGAGCACTGATGTTTGTGTACCTGGAGTACACAGCTAATTACCCTGATACATCATTCCACAACCTCCCCCTCCTGCTGCTCCCTGTGCTACATCTCCTTCTGCTCCTGTTTCTGGTGGCCCCTTTGATATGAAGCAGAAGGTCCACCAGAAACTCCCCAAACGACCCTATGATGTGTCACCCAGTTTCTGTCCTCTCCCATCACTGTTCTGACCAATCAGCAACCTCTGGCTTCAGGCAGAACGTGTGTCACCCTTGATCAAGTTTTCTGAGGAGTTCCTGGAGCATGTGGTCACTGTTGGAAGTACATGCAGCCTGCTGAGAGCACTTTCTGGCATCACTGATATGTGACTACTTGAACAATGTTGAAGTGTTCATCTTCTTTTTCAATACATGGTTAAAAAAAATCCTTGTCAGATTTCCAAATGTTTTGACACTGCATTCCAGCATCTGAGTAGTTTCATTTTTTTGGACATTTCTAATCTGAACAGGGAGAATTTTATTCAGCACCTAATGTCAAAATATCTGAAGTGCTAAATATCTGCAGATGTTATCTGAGCGTAATTGGGAAAGCTGTATGCTGTATCGTTACATTGTCCCAAGGTTTTTTAGCTCCCATCCAGCATGTAGAGAATCTTTTCTATTTTGATAAGCTATTGCTTTGCTTTCCCAAACATATTGAATACTTTCTGCTGTGTTTTTCTTAATTCACGAGTGACAGACACACCTGTTTATACTGAATGGCTTTTTGTGAATCCGCTTTACTTCTAATCAAGAATGTTCATAACCTTTCCTTGGATAAGGCTTGGAGCAACCTGGTCTAGTGGAAGGTGTCCCTGCCCATGGCAGGGGGTGGGATGAGGTGACTCAAGGTCTCTCCCAACCCAAATGTTCTGGAATTTTATTAAACTTGTATAAGCACACTTAGACACATCTCTAGTTGATTACATATTGATAGTTTTGCATCCAGGTGAACTCCTTGGGACTAGAACTTGGGAGATGTGGGCTCTGAAGAGACCATACAACCTCTTGTCTTCTCCTCTTCACAATCTTGACCACCTCGTTCAACCTTGAGCTTTTAACGTATTACTTTCTCATGTAGTTGTTCTCTTCACATCTCCTGTTTTCCCTCAAATTATCACTTATTTCCCATTCATCCTCACAATGATGAAACTTATTTGCTTGACGCCATTAGAAGGGAGTTGTTTTTTGCCTCATGTGTGAGACTCTCATTGTTACAGCCTTGGGACTTGTTGACAGTGTGGTGCCCTCTGGAAAAGGGGGGTGTGAAATGTTCTGCTGTCAGTCCTGCAAATGTAGTTAGTACCAAAATCAGCAAAAACACTCTCCACGCTCTTCCTCTTTCCTACAGACATTCCTGGGGGAGGTGGTGGGACAGGATGGGGCTGTGTTTATAGCAGAAATCAGTAGTTTTTGGGGTGTACACTGTCATTTGCATAGGGAAGAGCGAAATGAGAGGAACAGTTTCTAATTGGTGTCCACAGTTCATTTTGATACCTTTAAAGTGAATTATAGCTAACAATGGAAGAATTAAAACTACCTGCTGAAGTTATCCGGGGTAACTACTGAGATTGGTTTCATGTTTTGTAAGAGATGAAAGCAAGAGGTGAGCATCAAATTCCCATATTGCTGAATCCTAGACTTTATTCTTACTTGATTCCTTGTTATTAAATGGGGAGCCAAAATTCCTCCAAGTAATAATTTCTGGTGGAGTTGAATTTCAATTTAACATGGGGAAGTGAGGCAAAAACATCTTCAATGCATGTCATTCCAACATCATGTCTCCTCTATGTGAGCTAGTTAGGATAAGGGCAGCAGAGTTAGCACAGCTCCATTTGGGAAGTTACAGGAGTGTGCAATAGAGGGAGCAACTTCAAGATACAGTTCACAGTGTGGGCAGAGGTGGTAAATGGTAAATGCAGTTGTACCAGGGACTGACTTGTTATTCCATTTCAGAATTCATGTAAGAAATGGAGAGAACCCTGTAATTAGATCTCTGGGTTCTGGAGGCTGAGTAGTCCTGGGAATACATGTTAGATGAGGACTAAAATGCAGTCAAACCTTGATTACGTTCTGGAGTTGGGCAGAAATCCATAAAGTAAGATTTGGTCAAGGACAGCCACAGAAGGAGTAATTAAATGCACAAATTTAAGTGCTGGGAGATTCTGAAGGTTGCAGGATCCCAGAGGTGGGAATAGAGCTTGTGGAAGATGGGAGAACGATGTGCTGCTCTGAACTCAGGAGAAGAAATGCCAGGTTGGAATTTGGTGCTTCAAACACTCTGACCAGGTGGAATGTTCACTACTAATGCATCCAAGGGGCTGCCTGACACAGCAAGTAGAACCTTCATGTGCATGTGTTGGTGTTTCTCAGAGAGGTCAAGTTTCAGCATTTATTGTAACTTCAGCGTTCTTGCTGCTAAATCCATGTGAGAGCCAGTCCTGATTGTGTTGCACATCTGAGCCCCAGGATTTTAATGCTGTAGAGGGTGTGTTGCATCTGTGAAGGAAAGTGTTTGGCTTGGAAAAGAATATGCCGTTTGCAGTAGGTGGCGTTTGAACATGTTGTGTACTTTTATTTATTTATTATTCAGCTGTAGTTGAGTAATTGGTTAACTTTGGTTACCATCTGGAGGAGTCAGAGGGTGTGTGTTGAACACAACTGTTCTAAAATACCACAACTGGTAGTCATTTAGGCCTAACTCATGGTTTTCAAATAGGGGATGAGAAGTAGGTATAGACCCATTCTAATGACAAGGAGTTTAGGAACTGATTAAGTGTTTGCTCTAAGTGTAGCGTTGCAGGACATCCTGATTGTCACTGCATTGCAGAGAACTCTGATTGGGTGGGTCTTCAGCAACTTTAGAGTTCTGAAATACTTGAAGGCTGGGAAAAACTTGCTGGTGGACTTTCTGAAGAAATCGCTTTGATTTTTATGTGCCATCAGATAGATTTTGAGCAACATTTAATAAAAGACTTCATCAAAATGTGTATGAGTGATACATCACTGTTTAAATGGGTTCTATTAGGTCCTTCAACCACCAAAGCAGGGAAGACACTGAGGAATGGCTCTGAAAATCCCGTCATGGAGTTCATTAAGGATGGATAAACTTTATTCTGGACTCATAACATATGCTTCTTGCTCGGGCTCCTGATTTGTCTCTCCTTGGATAGCGCATCCAAATCCACAAGTAACATGCAAGTTTGCATTTCATTTTGAGCCCAGCAGGCATACGGCAATGAGGTTACAAGGCCTTTCCAAGTGAGCCTGGAGGGACTTGTTGGCTAGAGTTTGGGTTTCTGGCAAGCAGCTCCCTCCAGCTCTCCTCTGTAATAAACTCAGGGTTCAGTCCCCGGCCTCTCACAGATACCGAGCGCTGTTGCGTGTCTCTGGGTAATCAGTCACTGCAAAGGCACAGATGTTTCAAGATGCACAGCGATGGGTGCAGCATAAAAGGAGAGGCAACATTAGGGTCATGCTACAGATGCAACCACATCTTCCATGTGTTCCTTCTTGACAGGAGGATTCTTGTGACGTTTGCGGTTTTCTGTCGCTAATTCCACCAACCGAGAAACACAAATGTTGCTGGCTCTCGTGACTTTTATTGCTGCTCGTTAAGCCCTGCAGTGCCATGGATGGCTGGTGCCTCTAGTGCAGGCAGATCCAAGGGAAGAGCATTACAGTAACAGGGAGGGGTGTGGGATTGCCCAAGGTTTAAATTAATTTGGGCAGCAATTCTAACAAAGTCAGAAGGCTCATGGAAGTATGGGACTAGATGTCCTAGTCCTTACCTGGTTGTGGAGGTATTAAGAGATGGTTGAAGAAATTCCTGCGTTTTTCTTTTCCTCTAAATGAAATACACTCAAGCCTAAAAGAGAAGAAAGCAGACCCAGGCAGGACTCAGAATGTAATGCTTCATTTGTTTGTACATAATGACTTCTGTAGCAGTAATGTCTTTGGCGTGTATCCACTGGGGGAAGTGCAGGGCCTGTGCTCACTGCTAGGTGGTCCTTCACTGTAAAACCCTTGAGGGACATCCATGGCAGATGGGCTTTAATTACTCTACATCCTGCTGCCAGTGACTGTCAAATGTGGCTCCATGGATCAAGCACTGGAGGTTTCTGTTGAAGGTGTCAGGTCTTGTTCTCATGAAAAGAGTGTGTTTTTTACAGCTGTGGTACCACTGAGACACTGATGGAAATTGTGAAGTGTCTTGGTTAATTAGTTCTTCTCCAGTGGCCAGTTTGGGTGAGATATACAATTTTGTTGCTATTGTCAGTTGGTGTTTTTTAACCTCAATGGTAGAGAACTGTGCTTAAGTAACAAAAGTTCTGGTTTTCTCTTCACCGCTGGCGAGAGTTGTTAAATCCATATGCTCCCAGTACTTGTGTAGCCATGGCTCAGACTCCACTTTGTATTGCTGCAGGGCTCTGCTCTGTAAAACATTACAACCCATTCAAGGAGGGGAACAAGCTACTCCTGAACTTGGCTTGTTTGATCTTTTCAGACTTAGCCTCAAGTGATTAAGCAAACAGTGTCTTTTCAAGCATTCTCCACTTGTATTATCTGCTAAACACATCTCCCAGTGTGATCTGCCAGAGATGCCTTGAACACTGTCCTTCTGCCACGTATTTGTTGGTCCTTGTGGTAACGTAAATAAGCAGTTATTTCTGCTGCATCTGGTCTCTCTGGGTGGGATGCAGAGGATGGCTGTTGGTTTGTGTTTAACATAATGTAAACTTGAAGATGCTTGCTTTTGTCTTAATATTAGCACTCACAGCAAGGCAGCAGCTTTTTATTAGCTACACAGGAAAACAGTCCCTTCTCCTTGCTTTGCGAGTAGCTCATTTATAGTACAATGTGTCTGTACAAAGGCATCATTCCTGCCCTTGTCTTAGGGAAGTAGGTCTCCTAGCAGTAGTATTTGGGATGCTAACCATGGAACTGTAAGCTCCTTGCAGAACAGCATCACAAGTTCTTTCACACACTTAATGGGGACCTTGAAGGAGCATTTACGTGGCTCCACTAATGCCTAGTGGAGACTTTCTTCAGAGTAAGTGTCCTTAGACGTTCAGCATTGGCCTTCCAGACCTGAAAAGTGGTGGATAGTGGTAAACTGTAGAATATAAACCCTCAGCCTGGGATCTGTGTTCTGCTACAAGTTCAGCTGTTAAGCTTTGGTCTTTGTTGACTGAAGCAGGAGAGACAGTAAGTTTCACACTTCAAACTCCTTAGAAGTTGACAGGAGCAAGAGAAAGACTATTTTTCTGAAGTATATCAAAAGCTGATAATAAATAGAATTCTTCCTTGGAATTGTGATGATCCCAGAGTGAGTGAGTATCCTTTTTCCTATCCACATGGTTTTGTACCTTGTTCATATCTCAAATGAGCGGAAACTCTGATCTTCACCTGGCTTTTTATGGCAGCTTGTAGAGCTGTAAATGTGAATTTGCTCTGACAGCAAACCCTAAATCAACCTTCGGTCACTGCAAGCTGGAACAATTTGAAAACCTGTGTAACTTTTTGACCAAACCTGGGCTGATGTTCAACATCTTTAATGAGAACTGGAGCCAGAATAGCCCTGATGACTTCAGACCTTCATTATAAACCAGCTGTAGGCCCTAATGTACACTCAGGTTGGGACAGAGGATATAATGGGTCAGCTGTACCATTTGTGCAGGAGTGTGCTTCTCCCGTGGGATCCACTGAGCAGTGCCGTTCTCAGGGCTGTTTTTCACTTTGGCACTGAGAAGCAGTGTCCACTTTCTCCTCCTGGTCACCACTGCTCCTGAGCACCAGCCATCTCAGGGCAGTTTCTGCCAGCATTTACCATGGTTTGCCTTTGCTCCCCAGCTCTCACCATGGCATTGAACAGCGTGACACTGCGCAGATCCCTGGGATCATCCACGGAGCTCTGCACAAACCTACAACAGTGTACCAGGTTTGCTGGCCCACGTGGCAGTCCCTGGTGTGCAGGTGATTTGAAATGTATGTCAGATCCCTGTACAGCTCCACGTCCCATCAGTGTGGGTTGGTGCAGGCAGGGTTGTGATAGCTCTGGGTAGCATTACTCAGGGGAACAGAGGCTGCCTTCAGCTTGGGTGCAGTCCTCAGCCCCTGCTGGTGCAGCAGCATGGGTTCTCTCCTGTTTGCTGTTTGAGAAAGTCAGAGCCACCTCCTCTGAGGGTGTTGGAAGAACTAAGAAGTAATCATCGAGTTCTTTTCTGACTACTACAGATAATAGAGGAGAGTTGGACCACTAACGTTACATAACAAAACTCTGCAGGACCTATTTAGAAAGGAAAGAGGATTTTATCTTAATACACATCAATATATTGATTCTACTCACATTCTTCTAACTGTGAGCGCTTGTGGGGATTGGATCACTTGAGACATGAAGAAAAGGGGGCACTGGTCTATATCCTCTGCTCCCCCTGCCTGTTGTCCTTGACCTTATTCTGGATATCTTAATGGCTACAGTTTGTGTTCCCATTGAGGTAACAGGAGGGAGCACAATGTGTGTAACTTTAATGTGTATTTCGTTCTTACCAATTTTAATGTTTCTGTCAAAAAAAACAGTTGACACTTGAAGCAGGTCATTGTTGTAGGTCCCTTCTAACTGGCACTGTTTCATTCTATGTAACAAATAATTTCCCTGTGTGTGACATAACTGTGCCTTTTTGAGATGGATGTTATGGACTATGAGTTCCATCCAAAGCACATTTCTGATTCAGATTTGTCTTTGGGTTGCCTTGGATGTGACAGTGTGGGAGTTATCTCTGTGTTTGTTGCCATAAAGACAGTTTTGATGTGTACTGAAGTATCTTCCTGTGGGCTCTGATCCCAGCTCCTGCTCCTCCTTGGCTGGCTGGGGTATCCAGCATGTCCATGAAAACAAACGAACCCAAAACCCCCCAAAGCAACCCCAGAACATCATTTAGTATTCAGGTTGCACAGTGCCCCCCCTTCATTGTAATGACTAAATTCCACTCCATTGATGCAATAGGATGCTTCAGGCCGTGTTTTCCAGGGCAGTGATTGCAACTCCTCATGTGACTGAAGTCCCTTGGCCAGCAGCCTCATCACCACGGGGTTCATTCCTCCACTAAGAGTGGCTGCTGCATATTAACCACACTGTGGTTCCAGATTTTGTAGCCTTGGGATTTCTGCTCAGTAGTGAAAATACGCTGGTATTTGTTGTGATCCCACCTGAGCCCCACAGGATATCTGGATAATGGCCATGGAGCAGGATCTGGGTGCTGAAGACATCAATCCCTATGGGCACACAGGAGATGTTTTATTGCCTTTGCTTATCTGGTTGTCCTTCACTCTCTTAATATGAACCATACCAAGGAAAGCTGCCTGAGCACTGAAGATTATCTGTGCTGTTCGTCCCTTTTAGGAAGGGGAGTTGGTTCAGTGTTGGCTTTTAGCATTTGCTAGGCCTTGTCTCCTTGACAGAAAACAACAGACTAAAGCGATTACCAAGAACAGCTGCTTAGAAGGGGCTTTGGGTATTTTTTCCGCTTTTGCTGACCTGAACCACAGCAATTATAAGTTCTGGTTATTGTAAACTTACCACAGAACACAAGGCATACCTTAAAATGATGTCATGTCTAGACACGCAATTCAGGTATAAATTATGGGGAGAAAGTAGCTTGTTCAGTGGTTAAACTGTAAAAATTTAACAAGATATTTCTGTGTCTCTAGCCTTCACTCTTGCATACGTATTTCTTTACCTCTTACCAGGAGAATTCTGTGACTGCCTCTTAATTTTTTTGTGTTGGGAGATGGAATTTCCTCCCTGTTCTCCATTTCATTTCCTATTTCTGCCTCGCTGGGTCTCAAGGGAAGCAGTGTAGCCATCTACTCAGAGTCTAGAGCTAGAGAGGAAGACTCTTGGGTCCAGCCATGACTCAGGCAAGGTCACAAAAGTACGGCAACCTTTCCAAAATCTGGCTTGCTGTTTTGGGTAGTTTTGTTTTATGGGGTGGTAGGGGAAAGAGAACTCTGCTGTGGTGCCCAGGTGCCTGATTTAAGTACTCGCTATTTAGAGTCTCGGCAACATCCCCGTAGTCCCTGGCAAGGTTGTGTGGGCCTTGTGTCTAAGGGTGAGTTGGATCCCACTTACAGCAGGCTTGTCTGGGGGGTTTATGGGAACTGGATTTCTGTGTGGAGTCCCTGCGCCAGCTCAGCACGACAGTGGTGGGCACGGGGAGGGTTTGGGCAGCCTGCTTCCCAGGGACTCGGGATAGATGGCTCTCCAGGTGCTCTCAGAACAGCACGTGCAACTAACTCACGTCCTGGCCACCACCAGGTATTTGGGCAGAACTCCACTGCTGCACAAGGAGTGCTCCCCTGCTGACAGGGCCTGCCTAGTCTAGGGTCTGCATTAAAATGCAGTTCCCCACGCTTGGCCTGGGCTTCATTTCACCGTGAGATCGGAATTGTTGGCTTACCACCTGGTGTAATCTATACCCTCCAGGTAGCTGCAATGAAATAGAGACTCTGGAGATGGAGGAGGCCTGTTGGGTTAGCAAGGGCTATTCTCCACAGTGTATTTTGTTGTGCTTTTCCTGGCCTAATTACATAGTCCTCAAGTGAAAGAATTTGGCAAGAATATTCTTCCGTTTTAACTGGTATTTGGTCTCGAGTTCTCTTAGTAAGCTTTTTCTCAGTCATCTCCATTATTGCAAGCTGCCATCTAGAATTTCTGTGTAGAAACCTGTTGAGTTTTGCTCTCACGCCCAGATATGATGCCTCTTCTTACCTGGGGAGCACTTTGCTCTCCTCAGGCACTTGGTCTGCCTACTGTGTGTCCCCATGAGAGCAAGGATCTGCCTCTTATCATACCTGGGCCTCTCATGGTCTTTTTTGAACCCATAATCACATTAGTTTGTTTCCTGGAAGCTGTCTGCACTGCAGGTCTCTGGAGACCACTGTTAATGCTCGGCAAGCAGAGATGGCCATTGATTCTATAGACGTTGTTCTGTTCCTGTTGCCATGGGGACAGTTTTGGAATACACTGAAGAGCAGTTTCCCTCTATTTTCAGCACATGTAGCAATGCTCCTGTTTCTGAAGGGGCACATGTGTCTGCAGTCTCATGAACTTGGAGTGTCCACACTGGTGTGCTGGGAAGGGAAGGCTTTTCTTCGGCACTCATGAACTTCCATAGCCAAGCTCTAAGCCTTGATTCACTCCTACCACCAGAGTTTTTGATAATACAGCAATCAGGTCAACTTTTCCCTATGCCATACAGACATCGGATCTGTTCTGGGACCGTGACTTTCCTGTCCCGACCAAATCTTTGTATGAAGAAAGTCTTAATTTGCCCAGGTCCTTTTTGCTGTCCTGCTTTTCAGCAAGACTTGTTTTCAGTTGAATGCATTTATATCTGTTTTTTCTCATGGCCCCTTTGTCCCTGCCATCTGGCAATGACCTTCTTGCTGTTGTTTCTCTGTTTGGCCCCTGCTGTGGTGCTGTTTGCAGAGCAGTGTGTGGGAGGTGAACACAGGGTGCATCCTGAGAGGTGCCCCGTGTCCTCCTTGGGATTAATGCTCCATGCAGAGGGTGGGGAGGCAACCAACCTGGTGGTATTTGTGACTGAACTGCACCACAAGTTGTCATCACATCTTCAGAGAGCGACACACAAAATGATTGTCTGTAGCAAGGCCATGTAGTAGATGCTGCCATTGGAATACTTTGTATTAAGAGCACTGGAGCAATTAAAAGTCCCGCCGGCCCCTTCCAATGCATTGCACGGGCTGAGGTGGCCTTAGGGCCCCTTTTCAGCTTTTGATGGAGTGATTGTTTTTATACATGGATTTTTTTTCTTTCCTTAATGGCTATTAAACATAGGAGGAGAGCGTTATTACAGCTCTAAACACTGTCAGCCAAAGTTTGTCCTCACTTCTGCTTCTAGGATATCCACTTGCAGTGTCCCAGTTTTCCCTGTTCGTGGTTTTTTGGAGGTTTTCCTTTCATGACACTCTTGATCAGTTCAAGTACAAACAGATGGGAAGCAGCAGAGATCCAGCTCCACAGCAGCACCCAGGCCAGGCTCTTAACTCATCTGAAGTGTTTGGTGCTCAGGGACAGGGGCTGCAGCCAGGAATTGCATAGCCTGGGGCAAGGTGCTGTAGGTTCCTCCATGTGTTGTCCCTCGATATTCCTACATCTTTACCTCTTCCCTCACCTCCTCTTTGATCCCATCTTTCTGGGCCTGCAGTGTAGTTTCACATTCTTGTTTGCCAAGTGGAGCTCACTTCCTTTCCTGGAATATGGAGATGTCCCTCTCCTGGGCAGGTCCAAGGAGAGGAAGCTACAGGCTCAGCTGGCACTTGTCCCCTCCCTGGGCACAGGGAGTGAAGGCTGATGGTCCATGGGAGCTGCAAGTCGTGGAGGAAAAGTTGGTGTTTCAGAAGTGTTCTGCAGTGGAGGAACAGTTTCAGTGGATCATGGATTCTGGTCCTGCTGCAGAGTGTGTGTTGTAAAAGCCAGCTTCTGTTCCCAGAGACTTTACTCCAAATGTCCATAAGGCAAAAGGCCTAATTGACATCCGACATTGTCACTAATGGGCCACCTTGCCTAGTGGGGCTGGGTTTGAGCCTGTGGTCACTGCACTGCCTCAGGAGTAAAGCTGCCAGCAAGACTTGCCTTTGTCCTGACTGTGCCAACAAGGAGAATTTCCAGTGAGACCACTGTGTATGTTTCTCCTGTGGAATTATCATCACATAACTTTGCCAGGGTCAATGTGAGACTCCTTCAAACAAATGTCATATGGAAGCTTGTAAATCCTGTTGTCCTGTGAAAAATTAACTTGGTTCAAAGTGTTGAAGTGTTGCAGGAAGCAAAACTTCAGGCTGTACTGGAATATTGAACTATGTGGAAGTTGGAGAACTTAGCTTTTTCAGCACCTTAAGGGCATTGACATACATCCAGACAAGGGAAAATAGGAGAAATGCAAGAAATGAAAATGTGAACCAGAGCTGCTTAGGCAGAGACCGTGGCCTGGACATGAGACTCTCTTTTGCTTCAAATTTTATAGGAATTTTATGAAAAGGGAAGATATATGATCTCTGAGAACACACCTATTCTGCAGCTCTCTACTCAGAGATGGCCTTTAGCAAGTGTGTGTGTATAGATAATTCTTAATGTGAAGCAGAACTTCTTAAAATTCTTGACATCTCTTTAAGTATTACCACAAGGAACTCTGCAGGGAGGGTTTTGTTTAGTTTTAATAGCAATAGTCTCTCTAGGAAGTTAAAGTTTGGGTAACTATGGGACTAGATGCTTCCCATTCATACATTGTATTGGGCCAGGTTGGGAACTGAGCATGCTGTTGGAAGTAAAGCAGAGGATGGAGTGAAGTGTGAAACCTGCTGTGATGCTGGTCCTGAATAGATGGTTGTGTTGCTTAAAATATACTAACAATTATAATAATGATACAAGTTGCAAATATACATAGAAAAATGTATGTGGCATCTATGGATGTGCTAAAAAGAAGGATCTTTGCTCACAGATTTCCACATTAGTGCAATGGTTGACAACCCACTTTGGCATTTCATGTCATATAAATGCACTCTCAGCCTATCCTGCTGTTTTCCAAGTAGTGCTCTTTGCCACTCCAGGCTGTGAACATTGTGAAGACAGACCCTATCACAGTTTTTTTTTATAATATCTGCTAGTTCCTGAAGTAGAGCTTTGAGTGACTGGTGACAGATCTGTACTCAGTTTGGAAGCAAATGCAAATTATTTCAGAGAAAATCTTTTTCACAGAGCAAGCCTCTGCTGGCTGGGGAGGAAGGATCAGATATATTCACCTAGGCTTTCTCATCTAGCCAGCTTCACATTCCTTTCCCTCCTTCTCTGATGCTTCTGTTTCTTTTGTGTCCCCCCAGGAGCCATTGTTCTTGTTCCCTTCCAGCAGTGAAGGCATGCCCAAGTCAGGAACAGGTGAGAGCAAGGAGGAGCAGGACACCTTGGGAGTGGTTCACCTCCCTCCCCACCTTTCCTAAAGCTCAGCAGCACTCATGGAGCTGGAATGGGGGCTACATTTGTCAAATTCCTGTCTGCAACAGCAATGCAGTTGTTTTACATTAGTGTACAAATAGACATTAGTGTAATACATCTGTTGTTAATCCACATCTTGGTAGAAGAAAGATGCCAACACATCGTTTATTAGCCACATTGATCCTATAATGTCCTTTCCTTTGTCTTTTGAGTATATAATAGGTTCCAGGATGTCTTTTATTTCATTGTATACCACATTTCCTCTTGTCTAACATAGCAGGACATAATGCGATCCAGGATGTAATTTATGCCACTTTGGAACTGGACACCACGCAATATATCCTGAGCTTTTCTGAAAACCTTCAGTGTGTTAGTTGTGCTCTGCTCATAGGTCTTTGCACAACTGATGGGTAGAAGGAGCAGGAAAACTAGTAGGAAGGAAACCAATTTATTCTCAGTCCAAGAGAAGAAAGGCAATTTATTCTTAGTCCAGGGCGAGCTAAAGGATCATCAGGAACTCTGGATGCTGGAATGGCAGACTATAACTCTTACACCCTTGATTTATTTAGAAAGTTGGAAAGAGATATGGCACTCCACCTTAAGAGCCTGTATGTGACTGCTTGTGTAGGACCCTGGTAGTTTCAATGGAATTCCACTTGGAAAAAGAACTGGTTGAGTGGTAGCTGTGACAGATACAGATCTCATTTTTTGGTGAAAACTGAGGACTGGTGCTTATCTGACTGTATCAAAATTCTGTGCCAGCCCCAGGTGAAAGAATGAAAAATGCCTCAGTGTCTCCTTCCCTGTCTAGTGATGTTAATGGGGTTTGAGAGGCAGATGACATCCACAGGTAATGAGGGAAGCAGGGACACGAGGCCTGCTGAAAGTTGGGGAGGTTGCTGGTAATTTACTTGTGGAATGATCATCTGGGGAGGAATTGGCAGTGGCCACTTGCCTGATAGCTTCTGCAGGAGTCTCTTCCGTTTGCTTGTCTTGGTCATGAATTAAAATCCCACCCAGAACGATGAAATCCCAGTCCAACACACCCTCCCCACTGCAATATCCCAGTGTCAGCTCTAGCCTATGACAGATGTTTGCTGCGTGGTGGAGCAGGACACTGGAGCAAGAGACTGGTCCAAGGGGACAGCCCAGGATTTCAGATCAGTTTCTGCATGGAGGAAGAAACACCTTGAACAGAACCTTGGAGTTTTAGGTCAGACCAACAGTAGTTCTAAACCTGTGTAAAGGTTTCTGAAGAGAAAACATTTTGGCAAAACAAAATATATTCCTCCTCTTCCTTTTTGTTCTTGTTTTCTTTCTTCTATCACAGGATCTCACAGGAGACAATTTCCATTGGACTGTCCCAGCTTCCCAAGTTTGGACCCCCTTCTGTCTGTGTGTGTCTGGTTTCTGATGCATCGGTCTGGAGGACTGCAGGGCAATAATGGCACTGTGAACTGCAGCCACAAGTTCTTGCTTTATCAGACCTTGTTCTTTAGTATGTGCTGGTTTGAAGCACATGAATAGTACAGGGAGTTTGGGAGGGAGTTGCCAGGGGTAACTGAGACGTAAGACTAGAGGGAATAATGTTAATAAAATAAATTGCTGACTCAGAGCAGCCTGATAACTCAGATGGGTGAGTTCTTAGGCTTGACATCATGTTTGTCTCCTTTCCTCCCTCTTTGTCCCATATCAGCTGCCTCTCACTTAAAGGCACTGTCATTGACAGGACCATAGTTTAGCTAAATCCAGTCCAGTGTCATGTCATTAGCACACCAGTGTCCTGTGCCAGGATCTCTTGTTTCCAGGTCTCTAGAGAATTGAATGTTAAAACTTTTAAAAAGACAAACTGTTGTAGAAATGACAAGCCATTATCCCTTTCCACTCAGCTCAACACCATTCCTGTGTAAGGGGAGATAGGGCAGAGTATGAAAACGCAAAGAGCTCAGACACCAGTCAAGCTGTTAATTCTCTGTCAAGGTATAGGAATGCTGGAGGATGAGAAGGCAGTTATTTTTGTGGTGAGCAACAGGCGTGGGTCTGTGTTGTGCTCTGAACACAGAACAGAGTCCCCAACCTAAAGACCTCCCTGTCTGCACTGTCTGCTTTAATTAAAAGATCACAAAATTAAGGGAGTTGTGAAATTGTGTGCTTGCACATGAAGAGTCTTGGTTCTCAGTGTCCCAGGGCATGAATGCAGCCAGAATTTGTGTGGTTCAAACTGAGAGCTGCTGTGCCTCAGAGCAGACAAACCTATGGGAACCCAGCAGATATTTTGTGGTGCTTGGGAAGAACCTTAACTAAGTTTTCCTGTTAACTCTGATGTGTGAAGCTTTACTCTTTCCTTTGGAAGTATCTGATTCCAGTCATTTTCAAAACCTTGTTCTTCCTGGCATTTCTATCAGCAGTTACCTTGTTATCCCCCTGTCCTTTTTGTCCTCAGACCAAGCCAACTTTGTGCAGTAGTGCTGGCAGTGTGGTGGCTTCCCCTGAGTGCCCCTCAGCACGGCCTGTCAGGGTGCGTGTGTCCCCAGACATTTGGCTCTGAATTAACTGGCTTTCCTGGGGCCCAGGTAAAACTGGCTGATGGTTCACACCCAGCCCTTGGTCCATCAGCTGGCTGTCCTTGCTCTAAAATCATCTTTAGAAACACACGTTCTGTTTCAGTGGCTTCTAATGGCCAAGGGAGCCACTTCTAGGCTGTGTGTGCTCCTGTCTGGTCCCTGCAGCCAGAAGGTTGCAATTATTTCCTTGTTCTTTCAGACTTCATTATGTTGCTCCACATGCCTTCATATGGTAAAGGACACTGCAGTTCTAACAAGCTTGGCTGGAATAATCATTCCTTCTTGGCAAATGCTGGCCCTGACTTGAAGCTGTGCAGTGAGACCAAGGAATCCTCTTTGTCCTTTGCTGTGGGGTGGTGATGCTGCTCACTCAGCTCTGTCCCTGCTCAGGCAGGTATCCATTCCTGTGGGAAAGGAAGGGAAAAAATACTCCTATTTTGGCTGTTCAGCCGGTGTCCACAGTTCACCAAGTGCCAGGAATGTGCTGTTCCCATGGCAATCCTGGGCTGGTCAGTGCCATGTGGCTCCTGAGGTGACTTCCAAGACCAAGGGGGGAATGCTTTAAGAAGTGTATGTCCAATTAAGCACAGCAAGCACCAGCTTGTTCAGAGCTGTACAGGTAAATGTAGTGTGCAAGGAGAGAGAAGAATGGGTCTCTGGGAACCCTGGGCAAAACATTCAGGACTGGGAACTCTTAAAATACCTTGGAGATAGTTGATTTTTCTCTTGCACTTTCTCAGATGAAACTGGAGAAGTTTCAGGTACTCTTTTACTTGCACAACCCACAGTCCCAGTGTGTTAAATTTGATCCCTGCCTACCCCTGAAGCCCCTAGAAATGCTCTGAATTTACACCAGTGGAGCTGAGGTTGGAATTAAAACAGATACGACACTTGGAGGGCCATGCAGGCAGGATGGGCTGTGCAGGGGCCAGGCAAGAGTGCAGGTCTGTGTGCTTCTGCCATTCTGCATATCAAGTCAGAGAGGAGGTTTAAAGGGGGTTAGGAGAAAAAGAGAAATCATGGTGTGATGCAGTGTTTTGGCACCACTGAGTTATTTTGCTTAATAGTTTGGAGATGATTTAATCTCTGATATAATTAAATTGAAGGTGTCATTTCAAAAGATAACAATGTCTGTATGAGCTCTGTTAGGTTTGGCATAAGCTTCGTCTTGTTTTGTGGAGATTGAGGGATTTTCTTGTGTGGAACATGGGGGAGGAAAGGAAGGGCTAGTTTGATAGTATTTATTTCCACCCTTTCTTGCTATAAAATAAACTGACATAATGCAGAGCAAGAAAGCAGCCCCTGTGACTTCAAGAGGGTGAAAGCAAAATACTCCCCTGGATTTTAATGTAGCTCATGACAATGAAACACCTTAGATCAAGTCCCATGTTGATGTGTCTGCTCCCATGACCTGCTAAGGGAGAGAAATCGGCCTGTGAAGTAGTGCAGGGGGTGAGGAGGAGGCAAAGGGCACTGTGAGCTCCTGGGGGTGTGCGGTCTCAGAGTCCTGCTGGGCTCCCAAAAAGTTGCTGTCCCCTCCGCTGCCACTTTTTTTCAAGTGGAAACTTTGTATGTGTAGCTGACGTGGTTTGTGACTTGCTCTGTGCCTTTCCTCTCAGGCGAAAGCCCTGCCTTGCTGCCACCTCTCTGCTGACCCAAGCAGGGCACAGCTCAGTTAGTGGGCACCGTGGGGACGTGCTAATCCTTGTACTGTGGGTACATGTCTCCTCCAGAGCTATGAGTGATGTGGTGGGCTTATCCCCCTGAAATGTAACATTTAGCCTCCTGGTATGTGACCTACAGGTGACTGGAACACGTGTTCCAGAAAGGAGGTACCAGCCTGCTCCTGTAGACCCTCTTGCATGGTTAGAGGGAGCCAGCCTGCAGTTTTCTCAGCCAAAACCTCCTCGAGTTGGCAGAGAGCCCTCAGTTACACGTGTCAGTGCTCTGCTCCAGCCCTGCCGTGCCCCAAAACCTCCCTGTGACACTGGGTGGGACTGGGGGAGCTGGGCTGGCAGGGGCTGGCTCCCTGCAGGCACCTGCCTTGGTTGAGATCTCCCCTCACTGTCCTTAAAGATGCTCCCTCAGCCCAGGCCCTGCTCAGCAGTGCAGTAAGAGCTTGGTAGCAGATTTCCTTCTCCTTGAACACAGCATTTTCAGTAATATTTTACTTAGTTGCTGGATGCTGCATTTAGTTCTCTGGGCCTCAGTGCTCTGCTGCCACCAGTTTACCACCAGCTGTGTGACCCTCAGAGAAGAAAGGCTCTATGTAACATGTGTGTGTCTATACTATTTTTCACTTTAGCTCTGATGTGAAAAGTCCTGTCTGGGCATTTGAGTGCTGTGGCTGGTGATATACACCAATTTATGTAGAAGTTGGCAGGGGATCTTTTTCCTTGCCAGCAGGAGAAGCAAGGGGGACCTGGAACCCCCTTCTGGTGAATTACTTAGAAAAACAGCCAACATTTAAAATTACAGGTTTGGAATTGAACTATAAATTCCAGTGAAGTAAAAGATCCATGAATAATATGTCATTAGGCTGAAATATAATTTGTTTATATGTTTTAAGCAGTAGAAAGGAAACAGGATATAATTCCTATTAGCAACGTATATATTTTCCCTAAGCAAGGAACCAGCTGTCTAATGGAAATTTTATGTTTGCTCCATCAGTGTTTTTAACTATTTGGTTGTTTTGAGTTCTTTTTCCAATGGTACACAGAGCTTTAATCCCTTCTGGTTCAGCTGCTTGGATGTGTTGCTTTCAGTTTGAGATTGTACGTTCTCTCTCCAGTGCGAGCACATCATCAGTTGCCACAGATTTAAGATCCAGGCACCAGATCCAGGAACCAAGTGTAAGTTTGTCTGCTCTGATCAGCATCTTGAGCATTACAAACCAGACTTACAAAAGATCTTGTCCTCTCTTTGCTCAGACCTGACCAAGTGTTCTGTGATCTGGAAAACTCTGGTGAAACATGATGAGGTATTTTTACAAGGGGCTTGTTGCATTTCCCACATAGTGTTGTACCCATTGTAATCACAGAGCATGCTTCTGTTTATTGGGGGCCACATGACTGTGCTTATGCCAAGAGAAGTTTGGGTGAACTGGATCAAAGCTGTTGGATTCACTTCTGATTGAGACAGAAATGTTTAAGGCACTTGTGGTGCCTTTGCCCTTTCAGCAGCAGAGGTAGAGGCCAGCTGAGCAATCTGAGTTTATCTGATTTTCTCTTATCAGCATCTGTCTCCTCACTGGGATGGTGATGACATTGTGTCTGCACCTGCTTATCTCAGGGTAGGTAAGGTGGAAGGCAAAGGTTTACAGAAAACCATTTTCTTTAGAATTACCTCAGCTTAACGTGTGTGGGGGCATATCTTGCTTTTAACATCACTTTGTACTTAATCTGGGAGGCTGCACTTGTGTGACTGTATCAGAGAAGTTATGTTGGCCCCAAAGTGATGCTTCCCAGGGGTGAACTGGGGCTCACAAAGGTCTGAGCTTCCTGCAAATCTTAATGCCCTTGCTAAGGACTCGCTCTGAATTCAGCCTCAGAGATATTTAGAGTTTCATCTGAATGTAAAAGAGGGCAAGTTTAGTTCTCTGTGTTGACCCCTGGTACTGCACAAGGTATGAAGGTACATTATCTGTCAGACACTTGTGTGCAGTAAATACCTACCTGTGGGAGGTCCTGCTGTGTTCTCACTGCTTGGAGTTGGAAGCAACTCAGCCAAAGGCAGTGGGAGGGCATCAGGATAAAGCTGGAATAAACAGAACTGGGATGGACCCCTGTGAATCCTGAGCTGAGACAGAAAGAGTTAAAGAGCTCCTGTCCAGGCAGTAAGCGCAGGAGCTGCCATTGGGTGCTGACAGACAGGGAGTCACTTGCTGCCTGCAGCTTCTATCGATTTCCACTCCGTTGTCAGCAGGTTGTAAATAATCACTGCTGGGCTGCTCTTTCTGCTGGCTCTGGGACTGCAGCTGCCTGGGGAGAGCCCCCAGGCCTGGTGGATAACGAGGGGGTCTCCCTGTGCCTGCAGCAGCATCGGTCAGGGCAAGGGACACATCCCATGACATCCTTCTCATCCAGCATGGCCCAAATGGCTTGGAGAGGCAGAGGGTGGTGTGTGCTTTGGGGGACTTGCTGGTTCATCCCAAGGAAAGAAACTGCTGTCTGATGGGAACTGGGCTTGATTTTCTGGCAGCTTCGAGAGGGAGAAATAGGATTAAAACTAAATGGAGGAATTAATCTTTTCAAAGAGAAAAATGGAAGGGGAGGGAGGGAAAGGGTCCAGATAGGCATTAAAGCTTGAAATCAAGCTTAAATTGCTGCTTGCTTTCAGAGTTCCTCAGAAGGCATCCAAAGAGCTAACTTATGTATTTTTGAAAATACTGTGGCCCAGCACTGCTGGTGAGCTATGAAAAGGGGGCCCAGAGTTGTGCTCTATGGCCCCACAACCCACTCCTGCGTGTGATGTGGACCAGACTGCTCAGGCCAGCTCTTCAGAAGCAGGCAATAATTTTTGGGCTGTCTGGTCTGGGAGCTGACAAATCCAAGCAGCTTCCACTGGCTTCTCTTGGTGGTTCAGGGTAGGGAAAGCCTTAAACAAACAAACAACCACCACCCCCCTGCTGCTGCTGCTGCTCAGACATCCCAAGTTAGGACACCCAAAGTCTGCAGTCCCCAGTTTCTTTTTCCACACCAGGAAATGTTGACTTTCATCTTTGTTGTCTGTTTCTTCATCCATAAAATGACAGTGTTACAACCAGTTGCTTATCCCAGATAGAGAATGTAAGGATAAAAAAAACCCCAAAACACAAAAACAAAACGTTAGTTTCCTCAAAGGAAACTTAATTGTGAAGCAAACTTTATAAATCCAGTGCCAAGACTTTCATGATGGCCCTTTCTCTATGGGAGGTGAAGATGCCGTGTAACTCTGTGTGTTGAACCAATTTAGAGCGTTTGTTTTCAGGCTCCTCTCTGAACATGGGTGTTCCCATTCTGCAGTTTGTTTTTCACACTCATGTGGCCCTGTGGAACAGCCCAGCTCCCAGGAGAGGCTGTACAGGCAGTATGGAGTGTGAGCAGGATGGTGTTCATCCCAAGGACACGGCAGCTCGAGGTTCCTCCCAAGCACCAGCCCCGGAGGACCCTGGCAGAGCTACAGCAGGGCTGTGGCTTTGAACGGCCCCCGGGTGTGCACAGCCAGGCAGAAAGCTTTGGGTTCTCCTCGAGGGGCACTTTGATTGGCATTTGCTGCCGTGCTAAAGGCACGGGCTGCTGTGTCCCCTCCTGCCCGAGGACAGAGGGTTTGGGCTGTAATTTCAGCTGCTCTGTGTCTGCTCTGTCCCACCCGTGCTCTGGAAGGGAACTCAGCAGTAAACTTTGCAGGTCTGTCTGCAGCTGATCTGCTTCAGTCCTACTGGCATTTCTGATGGGAATTTTACGATTTCTTCCTTGCGAGTTTGGTACATATTTTGTTTTCTTTGGAGCCACTATTGGCTCCTCATGCCTTTCTTTTGGAAGCTCCAGTGATCAATGCCTTGGGTTGTGGGAACTCTTGCAGAGAAGAGTTCTGTCATCATTTATGGGGGTACGGGAAAAACAGATGAAGCAGTGCAATATATGCCAAATATTATCCTCAGAACTGCTCTTATCTGATATCTACAGCTGTGCTTGCTTAATGTTAATATTATTTTGCTTACTTGGACCTTTCTTTACAGAATTTTTTGTTTTAAATGGAGTTCTCTGAAATCAGGCATCATTGTTCAGCAACTAGAATTATCTCTGTTGATATCTGTCTGTATGATTCACTTTTACTGTCAGGGTTGGGTCTTTAACTCTCATCCTCTGCGTTTTCCAAAGCTCTGTTCTGGTGAAAGCCATCAGGAGGAAAGGAGCTGTTCTGGCTTCACAAGTTAGTTGGGTGCTTTTCACTGCTCAGCCGCATAAGATACAACACCTTAATTTTATTCTGGCACTGCTCTGCCATCTAGGCTGGAACCTGGGACAGGCTCTTGAGAAAAGTAGGACTTCTTGGATAGTGTGAGCCAGAGGGACAGATTCTTCAGTTGTGTGCTTGTCATACATGGTCGTGCTGCCTTAGGCTTGGTCACCATCTGTTGCTGAGCAATTAGTCCAAGGCTCATTCATCAACCATCTACTACTTATGATTGGTTTTGGATCTCTTTCATCATAGTGCCTGGACCTACTGAACGGACTGTGGTACAGATGCCAAGGCAGGTAAATAAATTATGCAAAAGTTTTCTTATCCCCCCAGTAACTCTTGTAACCGACCAAGCTGGTCTTGGAGGCAGTGTCTGTGCACTTGGCCTTTTAAGGGAATCTGTTGTTCTGTCTGGTAATGCAGACTTACACTTAATCTTTAACTTCTGCAGCATGTTATGACCCAAGGCAGGACATCCATCCCCCTTGTGAGAGGATTGTAGTCCAAGCCCTGACCATACANTAGAGTGGAGTCTTGCAAGGTTTTGCGGCCGAGACCCACAGAGGGAGAAGCCCACGCCTAAGCAGGTACAGCCAGTTTTTTCATGAGAGACTGCACCCCATGGAATGACCCACGAGAGAGCAGAGGATCGCTTTCTCGTGGCGGGGACCCCACGGAACACAAGGGAAGGACTCAGAGTTATAATTCCCCTGTGACTGTGGTGATGACTGTGGTGAAGCGAGCTGTCCCCTTTGCAGCCCACAGGAAAGCCCCCTGAAATAGAACTGGTGCTTAAGTCTTGGACTTACATCTGCGAATGGCTGACCCAACAACAACTGACTGTAAACCTTCCACTCCCCGACCCCAACACCATCAGGGGAAGAAGGGGGGCATGGACAGACCAAGGGGTGGTGGTGTAAAAGTGTTTTCTAACCTGTTTCTATTTCTTATTTTTAGTTTTAGTTTGTTAGTAATAAATTAAGCATTATTCTAAGTTCTGCTTTGCCCGTGGTATTAATCAAAGCTCCTCTTTCGGTTGTTATCTCTAGTCGTAAATTCCTAGCTGATTTTCTTTTCCCTTCCTCTGGAAGGTGAAAAGTGTGGGGGGAGAAAGGCCTTGAAACAGTTTTGCTGGACACTAAGCATTTATCGGGGAGTCAAACCACCACAAGGAGCTATTACTGCAGACAGCCAGCAGTTGCAACAACATTTTTAATAGGTGTAAAAGTGTCTAAAAACATTACCTGCTTGCACAAATAAGTTTAAATTGCAGTAAGGAGTAGAGTCCCTTAAACACACCAGCCTAAGATACAAAACCCATTACTTTTAAAGTGAAAAGCTTAAATAATTTCCTCAGAAAGTCAGTTTGTAACATAAGCCTTCCCAGGGAATGATCCAATGTGCAGTCTAATCATTTTATGCGACTATTTAATCTACTGTTTAACAAACAAAAATACTTGCAGTGCCATAGCAACTACTGCACAGTTTGGTGCCCTTGGGACAGAGATCAGCTTCTTGATCCAAAGCAAACCTGCCTGCTCTGTACTCCAAGATATACTGGAGGGCAATTTTGTGGAATCATAAGGAAGACCTTCCAAATTGAGGCAAAAATGGACTCATTTTTTGGATGTGAATGTTTCATTCACTGGGCCAGGTGTGCATAAATGTGCTCCTTGCCTTGGGATAAAGAGGCGTCCACAATTCTGCAAGGCTTCGAGGGCATGGTGGGTTCCAGCCTTTTTCCTGGATGTAGGTGTATTATAGCTAGAAATCACTATGATTTGTGCATAAACCCCGTGTGCACTGAGTTTCAGAGCAATGCCCAGCCACTGATTTTGTATTTAAGGTAATAAAGTACCTCTCCTATTCTGATCATGGCTGAAATTCTTTAAGAAACTCTAGAAGTATTGGTTTGATAAAAGGCTCTGTCCTGTGTCTAAATCCTCATGCTCCTGATTTCCACCCTATCCTCTGGATGTTTATTCCACAACTTGACTGCTGCAACTGAGAGTTTTCTGCCCCAGCCTTTCATATGCTCTGCTGCTGTTGGATCTGCAGCACGTGAAGGAAACTACCCTGGACTAGGACACAACCCAAAAATGCAACTTGATTGTGGCCCCATTTCCACCACTTACGTTTGTGTCACCTGATGGACATTCTTCTATTGCCCAACCAACCAAATATTGGCAATTTGGAATTGTTTTGGAAACTCACACCCTTCTCTGGTCTCGTTAGCAAGGCAGGTCTGACTGATCACTGCCCCTGCGTGCTGTGTAGTGCGTGGGGCTGCTGTTGGGGTGGGTGCCCCAATCCTTTCATGGCATTACAGGCTGGTTTGAGGGGAGAAAAGGGAGACATTTTGGGATTTGTTAATGCTCCCAGGAATGTGTGGCCATAAAAGTTTTTGTGTAGTGATGGTGTGATCTTCTATATGGTAAATGTTTGGTTTTTTCCCTTTCCCCCCTCTCTTTTCTACTTATGTTTTCTCCTCCTGTTACTCTGTGAACTCCTGTTTCTCTGTCTCCTCTTGTGCATTCACAGCAGCAACAAAAGCTGTTGGTAAGTTTGCCTAAGAGAAGTAATTTCTGAGATATGTGTGTGCAGAGTTTGAGAACCTTCCTGGTTCAAAAACATAAGTAAAATGTTAAGTTACCACGCTCCTAAAGCAATATACTGTACTTCATCTAAAAAGAATCTGCTCCGCATTGCAAGATCTCTGGGCACTCTGTGTAAAATGATACCCTACTAAGAAATAGAACTTATTAATGAAAGTTTTGACAGAGAAGATTTCATTTTGAAAATAACATTCCCTAAAGCTTTTATAGTAATTAGGTTTGAAACAAGGCTGTGCAGACACAATAATTTCTAGGCTGAGCGATCAGATATAACTCTCTTCTATCTTTTCTTTCCCTCCTCTTCGCCCTAAAATCCTTCCTCACAATTGGACCTGCCATAGATTTTATACTGGAAAGTCCCAATATGGTATAACAAAGACAAGAAAAAAGTAGGGGGAAGCTTCCTCCAAACTTTCTTTGATTTGGTGATTCTCAAATCAACCTTGAACATAAAACAGTTTAAAATCAAAATTGCACCCCATTAAACTGAGATTCTGGAGACTTTGTGCCCCTGGGATTTGGCATCTTGACCAAAGCTGAGTGTTGTGCTGCTGCAGCCCCTGGAGGGGAAGCTCTGCAGGGCTGTGTGCAGTGGATGCAGCTCTGAGCTTTCAGGTGGATTAGCTGGGATATACTGAAGGCCATGTCGCTTTTAAACGGTTTGCTGGCAGAGTGCATTCTCAGGCCCTTAATGTCAGGATTTATTCTGTACCTTGATATGGAGTAGCATTATCTTAATTGTTCTTGGCACAGTCCAGGAGAGATCCATCGTTTCAGGCTCTGGGCAGGAGGAGTGGGAGCCTCTGGGGAGCACAGGGGTGTTTTTGTGTTGTCTGGCTGGTTGATTTAATTGCTGGGAGTTCAGCTGCCTGAGCAGCTGAGTTTTATTGCATGATTTGTGTTTTGAGGTTTGTCAAGAGGCCTAGATCCTTGAATCAGCATGTTTTTTTGCCTTTCTCTTTTTCATCTTAATTTTGATTAAATAGAACTAAATTATATTGAAAATTTCTGGTGTTTTATTGCTCTCAAAGCTTCTCCAAACCCTGAGCCTGCTCACATCCCAGGCAGCCAGGTGAAGAACGTGTGTCTGTCTTTACAATGAGTAAGACAGATAAATTAAGGGACTTTGATAGTGGTCTGCCAAAGATATTGGTCTTAGAGTTGGGAATAGAAACGGAGACCTTTGCTGTGCTCCTCAGACCACCCTTCCAACCATATGCTTATGTTTCAGTGCTCAGCAAACACATGCAATTAGTGATCTGTGCTGTTCCTGCTATCAGGCAGCTCCATTAAATTTATTATCCTGCAAAAGATCTAAGCCTTTACATAGTTATACCCTGGCTGTGTTCCTTTGTGAATTATTTACGGTAGTATTTTTGGTCTTCAGTCATCCAGTTTTGGCTAAAACAATTCTCCCTCCAGTTTCCTGCCATTTATCCTCCGTGTACTAAGCCAGGTTTTTTGGTTGTCCGATTACCACATCTCAGATGTTGTTGTTAACCTCTGCCTTAGAAGGAGCAGCTTTATCGAGCTGGGGCTTTGCTCTTCTGGTAGCAGAAGAGCATTTTTGCCTTTTTAAAAGGATGGTGGCAGAAACTTTGTATTGAAAACAAAAAACTTGAAATCTCTGCTTTTAATAACCCAAGGTTATTTTGTAACATAGGGAGGAGCCTTGGTTTTTAACAATTGTGTTTTCGCCATTGATTTTGTTTGCTGCCATTTGAGTTTCTCAGCTGGACAATGAAAAATATTCCTATTTTAGTCAGATCGTACAGTAAGCACTGCTTTTCACTTCCATCTTGTAAAGTTATGTGTGGGAAGGCTGCAAGGGATCAGATATTTTCTTTATTTATGTTGTTTTCTTTTCAGTTCTCATGCTCCAGGACACTCTATGATCTTTGCTTTGGCAGGCAAATATTGCTGATTTTTTAAAACCCTGCAGAACATGTCACCAGGAGTTACAGCTTCTGAGCTTCAGAACAACAGTAAAAACTTACCTGTGGAAACATATGTTTGAAGACAAACTGTACTATCTTCCCTCTAATTATAATGGTGGCTGAAAAGCTGCTGGAGACATAAAAGACTAACACATTGCCTGTGGTGGCTTTGTAACCTCTGCAGCTGCAGAAAATAACCTGGTCTCTTCCTGAAGGTGAAGAGGGAGAGAATTAACTCTCCTGGTACCTGAGAGATGCTTTGTGAGTGCAGAAGAGCTTTTCTGAGTGTTTTTGACTCTAAATACAGCTATTCTGTGGGCAGGATATGAGTAAGTGGATGATAAGATTTCAGTAAGAAGAAGGAATTAGAGTCTGAAGGGTCTGTGACAGAAGGGCACCAGCGGGCAGAGTAAGAAGAGATCTGTGTTTATGTGTGTGCCTCTGTCTTCCTTCCCTTTTGCCCAATGCCATCCAAATTAAACCTGTTTAATCTTCCTTGCTCCATTTAACAAGCTGGGCATGGGCTCACATATTAGCTCTAGTTTGTCTTTGATATAATAGCATTACAGATGATGGATGGACTGTCATGCTTGTCTTCATTTTAACAGAGAATGGGAACATTCTTCATGCAGACAGGTTCTCATTTTTCGTGCTGCTTTCTCCATTGCTGTCTGCCTGACAACAAGATCTTTGTTTCAGAGGAGTTTATCTGCTCCTGCTGTTTACTCTGCACCTGGAGTCAAGGCATGTGATTTGTGGCCCTGTGTAATCCCATTCACAGCAACCCGCTGGGACAGCTCAGGCAGTGTGGAGATGCTGCAGGTGGGAAGGACACAGAATGGGGAGGATCTCTGATAACAGGGGAATCCTCTCCTGCAAACACACTGCCAAACAGAGAAATGCAGGGACAGCCCCATGGCATCAGTCCTGTGGGTTTGACTCCTGAGATTTTCCTCAGCAGTGTCCATAATAATAGTGAAGGATGTGTTTTGGGAAAACCTTTGACAACCTCTAAATGCCCACTGTTGTATAGAGTTTCTCTTCTGAGTGTGGCTTTGCCTTGAACTATCCTTTTGGGAAAAGCTCTTCTCCCCCTCCACATCTCTTTTTCTCCTTATCTCTTCCATGCAAAACTGTAGGGCTTGGTTAAAATAACAGTGGAGTTTTTAAAAGAGCCAGAACAACAAAAATGGGCTCTTTAGTGAAGTGGCAGCAGGTCCTCGATTGCTTCCATTCCATTTTGTCTTGGGGCTGTTATTTTGGCTTTCTTGGGTTAGATGTTTTATGGATATTAGCATCCATTTTCATCTTGGAGACTTGAATATTTTGGTACCAAATAGTGCTAAACTTGCATTCATATGAAAAGAGATTTTGCTCGGCAAATGCCCAAGGAAATCTGGCTCGGTTTGCTTTTGTAATATCCGCAGGTTACTTTGCAATTGGCTTTATCTTTCTCAGTTTTATTGCCCGAGGTGTCAGCTGCAAACTTGTTCATGGTTGAGCTTATACCAATGATACACCCAAAAAAGGAAGAGGCTTTTTAAAACCTGACCTGCAATAATCCAGCTAACCAGATGCGTGGAGAGAAGTTCAACCCTCAAAACAAGACACTCAAAACTTTCAAGATCAGAGGGATAAAAACTATTGTGTGTTCTTTGCTGCTTTAGCAGAAACAGCTCTGTGGACCTCTAGTGGTCTAAAGATCAGACTTTTAGCCGCTGCTTTTATCTAGAATATAACCTTAACACATTTCAGAAGCTGTTACAAGTTTGTAAGTGTCTGTAGGTAGAACTGTTTTACTGAAGAACTGCTGGATTCTGCTTTGGCATTTCAGTGTTGAAAGCTGAGCAATATTTGAAAGGCCAACTGAAAAACTCTTACCCAGCAAAAGGGGAAAAACAGTCCACCCAGTCAAAAGAAAATGCAAATATAAAGGAACAATCCAATGTCTGATTTCACCCCAAATTTAGGGCTTGTGTTCCCAAAAAGCATCATGAGACATTTCTCTCTTGGATTTCACAGAACTTTTTTTTCCTCTGAAAAAATGTCCTACCAAGAGAAATGTTTTTCCTCAGCCAAGAGGGGCGTGTGTAGTGCAGAAGGTGGTATCCTTTGCATCCCAAGCACTCCCATGTTTTGCCAGGACACCAAGAACAGGCTGGGAGCTGTCACCTGGAACACATGACCTTTGAGAGGGAAGCAGTTCTGGAACCATACAGAGTAAGAAGTGTACAGAGAGGAATGTTTCCCCAAATTTTCCATTCTCATAACGTGAGTGGATCTGAATTATTGCTTGAAGTGTTAATTTCAGTTGTCAAAATGATGTTATCTCTGTTAGGAGGCAGCTGGTGAGCCCAGCCTGGATGGCTGGATGGAGGAGCAGTGTGGAGGCTGCAGCACACAGGTCCCAGCTGGCCTCCTGCTCTGCTCCAGCACAGACATGATGCTGTGGAGACACAGGGAAAAGGGGAACCAATCCCCGTTTGTGGTGCACTGTCCCAGGCAGTTCATAAAACAGTGCTATTTTGTTTAAATTGCAAGTTAGTCCTCACAAAAGAGCATTATATGACCACTTAGTTGTATGAATTCCTTCCTGTGTTTCGTTGTCTGCTTCTCTAAACTCACATTTTATTGCAGCAGTAACCCAGAATACCCAGAGCATCAGAAACTAGATACCTGAAAGGATGATTTGGGTTTTTTTTACATGTGATTAGGCTGTGATGATCCCCACAACAAACTAGAAGGGGGAAAATTCAGGTCATTCTGTGCTCATCCAGCTGCAGCAGAGACAGAAAATGTAGCAGAAACACACCTTGGCTCTCCCACTCCTAATGTGCAGTCAGGGCAGAGGAGGGCTGGGGAATTGGCCCGAGACCATCCTTTCATTTGGGAATGTGCTCATAGGAGTTACTGTAATTTTTCATAGACCTGATCACAAATTTTCCAGCAGCTCTTTAAAATGAGGCTGCTGTTGGAAATAAAGGTGCAAGTTGTTCGATGTCAAGTCATGCTTCGGAGCATTTGGAAGCAGCTCTTGTATTCAGGCTGCCAGTGTTATTTCTTACAGGTACTAGTTTTGCTTCACAGAAAATCTTATTGAAATGGAAATGGGGTAGGAAGGGTGAAAGCACCAAACTCGGCATCAGGATTTCTTGCACCTTTTTTAACGTTCAAAGAGTTTGTGGTTTTTGTTTTTTTTGTAATTTCCAATTTTCTGATGGACTGGTAGGTTATTTTTTTAACCTCTTGGAACTGATGGGAAGTGTTTGACACACGGATGATGGACCAGCCTCCCTGGTGTCCGTGGGCACAGCTGTGTGTGCAGTTCTTGCCTTGCAGTGCTCTTTGGGCTCAGCTGTAGGGACGAAGGGAATGAAGCAAAGCAATGCTACCCAAGAAGCATTTCAAGCACTTTGCTGCAGATCCCTGAGTGCTCACAGAGCCCCGCGTTCCAGGTTTCTCTGTTGTTCATCTCTTGTTTGGGTAGAGCTGATGGTTGTCTTGCTCTGGACTTCAGCATTGCTGTTAGAAGAGCTCACCCTCACCTTTAGAGGCAGGGACTCGGTTCTTTTCATCCTCAAGTGCCTGAGTTTCCTGTGTAGCTGTGACCACCCTTTTGGAGAAGGAGTTTGGACCTCGGCCCATTTCTACTGACGAATTCAGTGTTTGTGATGTGAGGCGGCCACAATTAGTAGGTGAGAGATTGGTGTTGGCACGAAGAAGATGAGAGAGAAGGCAGCTGAAGGATAGGATGCCACTCAGCAATGTCTGAATGGAAGACGCAGAGCTGGTGTGCAAGCCTTGGTCTCTTCCAGCAGGAAAGTGGCCCTTTGTCTGAGGGACAATGTTAGGGCACGAAGCCATCCTATATGTGCTTTGAGCAGGGAGCTCAACAAATGAGCTCATTCCTACCGAAACTCTAGCACTCTGCGCATGTTACTACTATGGATTAGTGCAATTTATTTTTGTCACTGACTGATTCATAGGGTGTTCTCTTGCAATTTGCTAAAGCACCTCATGAATCATTTAAGCAGGAATTATAAAATTAAATGTTTCTTTCCTCTTCTGACGCGAGCCCTTGGAGCCAGGCTATCTGGGGGAGGTGTGAGGGAAGGGTGTGTGGCTGTGCACAAAGACTCATGTCAGCAGTTTCTCCCCTGTTTGTTTCAGATCAGAGCTTGGGGGACCTTAGGATGTGAGGAACCCTCTTGCTGTGCTTTGTGCACTCCCGTGGCACTGAGGGTTGGCTCTCACTGCACAGCTTTGCATGGGTTTGGGTACAGCATCACCTCCCTTTGATGTGGCTATGCTGGCACTCTGGTGGTGGCAGTGCCCCCCGGCAGGCTGCAGCCAAATTCCAGCTTTGTACCATTGGCTTTGGGTGCCAGGCTTTAGCGGACGACCCTGACACAGCCACCTCCTTTGGCAGCCCATGGACACGGGCCTTGGGCACCTCAGCCTGCCCCAAAACCACCCAACCTGCAGACACCTGTGATTTGCTCCTGCTGTGTGTCTGTCTCCCAGACTCCCTATGAGTGCCATCACGCTGTTGTGCCAAGATCAGGCCACTGCTCCTCCGGGAGCTGTTCTCCTTCTTTCACCTCTGGAGTCAGTATTTTAGGAATTGTTAGCTCTTATTCAGCCTTCCTTCCTTCTCCTCCATCCTGCCTTCTCTTGTGGGCCAGTGGCTGATTCTGTCTGTGCCCCAAAGCACTTCAGTCAGTTGATGTTTTCCCCTTTGTTACTGCCCTGAAACTTTGGTGTGGGGTTTGGGGCTGGGTTGGGTGATATCCTGAGCATCACCCACTACTGATGGACAAACACATGGAGCCATCTCAACCCCAGAAAGTACTTCTACAGTCCATGTTCTGTAAAAGCTAATGAGTTGGATATTTAATTGAATTAACTGAGACCTAAAAGGATGGCACCTTCTAGCAGGTGACCAGTGAACATTAATTGGTGAAAAAGCCAGAATACTTCTACAATATGATGTCAGAAATAGTTCTGTCTGAGAGAACTTCACTATCCAGAAACACCAAATATGTTTTACCTGTAGTGTACCTTTTCCAAAGGGTGAAAACACCAGCTGTTGTTTAATTAGAGTATTCCTCAGTTTGCAGGGGTTTATCTTTTTTAAATTACTATGCTGTAGCTTTAAACCCCCAGAATATTGTAAACATATTGCAAGCATATGCTCTCCATGCAGAAAACCACAAAACAATAAACCTAATGTTGAAAACCACATTAAAACAAGGAAAAATCACTTCACTAATGTTTTGTTTCATACAATTTTTTAAGACTTGGAATGGAGTTGAGTCCATTCTCTTGGCTGCTAATCAAAGAGCCAGCATGCTTCACACAGGGAAAATGTAAACTTCGGAGGGCCAAGGATTTTCCTTTCAATGCCCCTTTCAGCCAGTGGTTTTTATGGGTTAACAAATGTTAGCCAGTACTTCTCTGACAGGGACAATCAGTGCATGGGTATCTGAGAGTAGCTGAGTTCCCTTTGGGGGACCTGGAATCACTTAGTTCTCGTTAGCCCAGTGATTAGGGTTGTTGAGTTTTCAGTGTGTCACCATTTTTGTAACCTGTTAAGGAAATAAACAATATTTACAAAGGGAAATAAATTATTGTGGATTCCTCAGTTAATTGCATTCATGTCTTCCTAAATCAAGATGCTTTATTTGGATTTGCTGGAGGGCTACAATTCTTGTCGAAGGCTGATTGATTTGGACTTTTCTGTGCCTTCATCTGGATCTGATTCCCTCTTGGAAAGTCGACTAACAACAGAAACATCTGATAAAAGGGCTTTTCACTTGGAGCCCTTTACAACTGTAATTGCAAATTATCAACCTGAATTAAGATAGGGGAAAATTATTAGTAAAAAGGTACTTGGCTGAATAAGCTCCATACCTCATAATTTTATCTAAGAATCTCCTGACTGCTTTCACATTACATCCTCTGATTATTCAGGAGCATGCCTGTTGGTCCCAAACTCAGTTATCTGATCTCCTTTGCCCATGTGATCATCTCTGGTTTTAGCATTTGTAAAAACCTTTTGAAGGTTTCTAAGGCTTGAAGAGGCCAGGGTTCAGTGCTCTGATCTCTCCTCACTCATCAGATCATCTGCCCTGGGGAGAACTCACTTGAGTGCACAAGGGACTGGGAAAGGCCACGGGTGAGTTGGCTGCACATCAGTGCCAGGCAAGGGCAGCACAAATGGGAGCAAACCTGTGGCACTCTTGGCATTTCTCAGGGCCTGGTGGAGAATCTCTTGGGGATCCAGAAAGGAGAGGGCATGAAGTGGGGACTCACGGTGTTGAATGCAGTCACTGATAAAGAAACCCTTACTTCTTGCCTGGAGATGGAATAACAAAGCAAAAGCCAATCAGGAAGACTCCTGCCACTGGAGCTGCTCCTGAAGATGCTCTGGTGCCATGGGCTGAGAGTAGAGGCTCGTTTAGCTCCTCAGTTTCTTGCTTTAAGAGTTTCCATGGGAGCCAGGCACCTTGATTCTCACTGCACTGCTGGATTTCTGTATAAAACATCCTTCCTTGAAGGTGTCAAGTGATTTGCTTCATGTAGGTTGTGATCCAGTCTGCGAGCACCTTGGACGGAGCAGTCAGTAGATGTCAGTAGAAACTGAGCCATTTCTTACCCTGTGGCACTGGGCTCTTCCCTCGGTTCACCAGAGCTCAGGGAAGCATTGTACTGGCCAGCATCAGGTGTTTCACTGATTTTATTAACTACTGGTGATTCCTCTCCTGGTCAATGTTCTTTCTTGTGTGTGAATTCCTAACCAAACATGTAAGCACGGATTCTCCAGTTTCCTTGTTTCATTTCCCAGGCACACAAGTTCTGCCTGGCCCCACAGCTGACTCTGCTGTTGACTGGTTTCCCTCATAGAACTGGTAAGGTTGGAAAATAACTCTGAGATCTCAGAGTCCAAGTGAACAGACCCTCCATAGGTTCTGCTGCTGCAGCACCTGAAGAGTGAGCTGTTTGATGTTCAGGGATACAGCTTTTGATCTTGGCTATTGCTCCCTTTCCCTCAGAACTCCCATGAGCTCCTGTGTTAAGCCTAGATGTAGACACCTTCAATAAGGTGGATATGTGTAATCTTTATAAGCAGGTACTACTCCTCTGCATCCACCTTGGTCTGGTGGACTTTGCTTTCAGTTTGATTCCTAAACCTGGTGGCTTTCAATTTTAGCTGGTCTGTGTTCCTTATTTCCCACTTTTCTCTGTGGTTAATTTCCAAGACATGCTATAGAGTCCTCATCAATATTCTCCAGGACATTTTCAGTCTACTGCTCAAAGGGAGACAAATCTCAAGTGCACACAGTCTCCTCAAGAGCTCCAAGATCTGCTGATAAGATCAGAATGCTCCTAAGCGTGTGATGTATGGAATTATGGCCAGCGTGCTCCTGAACACTGGGAACACCACAGTACTGAGAGCCTTGGCTGTCAGCAGTTCACACTGGGGAGTTCCCCCTCTCCTGACACATGTTCACCCCTGCCCTGCTGGGCCTTGGTGTCCTCTCAACCAGTGCCTGAGTCATTGGAATTTTGGAGACATCAGATTCCTGGCTTCTGCCTCAGGGTTTTTTTCTTTTTTTAAGATATGTAGCAACATCCCTAATCCATAGCCCAAATTTAGTATCCTGAATCTCTGCCCGAAAAATTGTTAGATGAAAAGTCTTTAAGCCATTTCCTTTCCTCTCTGGGTTCTGTTCTCCCATCTGTCTCTCCAGCAATAGCCGTTTGCTCTCCTTTCTCCTTCAGGGAGTCTCTGCAGTGCTGAGGAGGGGATGCTGCATTGTTGACACCTTTTAGAGGAGCCTGGCACGCTGATGCTTCTCATCTGCTGTCTCAGGCTGCAGACATTCATTTTCTGTTAAAAATTCCGTGAGACATTTTGCTTTGATTGAAAATGCTGTCAGGGAGCAAATGAGGTGTAACCAATGCAGAAGAATGTACTTGTCCCCTCAGGGGACGGGGAGCAGGTGCTTGGGTGGGAGGACAGGCTGAGCACAGTCCAGGGAAGCTGCTGAACCACAAACCACTGCAGTCTGGGAGGGTTTCCAGGTTGAGTTGCTTTGTGCTTGTCCTTGTCCTGGACACCTCCACAGGCAGCAGCATTTGGCTGCTATGGAAATTGGGATCCTGGGAAACCTCTGACATGGGACTAACTGTGTTCCTAAAGTGATATTTTATACACTCAGTTCTTTGTGTGGAAGAGAGAAGAGAGTCTGTTATTTACTGTGACTGGCACCTTGTTGAGCAGTGGCACCTGAGCTGTTGTTTATTCTCTCTGATCTGCTCCCAGCCCATCTAAGCAGCCTTAGCACAATTCCTGGGCTTATCTGAACCCCTCCTTCTTTTCCTCACAAGGTAAACCAAGCTGGCACTCAGTTATCCCTTCCTGAATACAGATTTTAACAACTTTCCAGGTAGGACTGGTAGACTTCTTTGTGTCTGATACTTTGGCAATGTTTGCTTCCTTTATCACATTTCAGCTTTTTCTCTTCACTATGAGCCAGCTTCTTTAGTCCATTTTAACAAGATTGTCGTATTCTTATGCAGAAGGATAATTTGTGTAACCTTAGGTAACCCAAGGTCCTAAGTGTTGTGCCTTGCCAAGTGTTGCTTACATACTTCTGAGCAAAACAGTGCTGGCTTAGGTGTTGTGTGAAGAAAGAGAGCAGTGGTGTGTTGGAGGAGCCATTGAGTGGCAGCTGCTTGATGGAAATGTCACAATTCCTGAGTGTCCTGGCTGTGATTTGAGATAGGCCCAGATCAAGGTTACCAAGCCAGCTCAAGTCCCTTGCACTACAAGGATATTCAAAGCTCAGTCCAGGAGATGCAGTTCGGGTCTGTCTCAAAGTATATCTTGTGCAGCAGATACACAGTGTGTGGTGATTTTTTCCTGTGCAGTAGATTTTCCATCCTAGCACAGTTTTGGATCGAATTTTGGATCATGCAGTCTGTGTTTGGAGCACCTTTCTTTCCAAACTGTCCTTGACCTGCATCTAAATGTACATCCCACAGTCTGAGGAATGTGAAACAAGCATGGCCCATGTGCAAGTTGGGCAGGAGGACTGTCCTGCCAGCTCCTCCTCTGCCTTCCCACGGGCAGGGAAACCCCTCGTGCCAGTCTGGACGTGGTATCGCTCCCTTTTCTTATTCCACGTTGAGTCAGCAGGTTTCAGAGCAAGCCCAGATTTTCATCTGGCCTGGAAGGAAAAGCAGTTACCTTCCCATCCCAGTTCTTTGTGGGAAGGATCTAAATTGCCATCCCAGCTGTGTGCAATGCCCCCAGAAGAACAGGATACGTGCTGCGCCGTGCCAGCGCCCCGCCGGCTGCCTGTTCCTGTGCAGAGGGGTGGGAAGTGACAGCCTGTTGCATGCCCTCCCAGAGCCCAGGAGCAGCTGGGAGTGCAATATCCATGGAATTGCATTGCGTGGAGGAACAGCCATCACTTACCCCCTCCTGTACGGTCTGCTTGGGGCGCTGTTTGATGTGCAGTTCCTCTTGCATCTGAGCCTTGGCAGTCGGTGCTTTCCTGGTTCATTGAGCTCTTTTTCAGAGACAGACAAGATTTTATTTTTTTTATTTTTTAAGGGGGTGTGGAGGAGAAATCATTTGCAATCTATAATTTGGTCCCAAATTGAGAGCAGCAAACCTTTCCAGGAAAGGATGAGTCTCCCTTTGGCATGAAAGTCCGTGGTTTTCAGCGTTTCTGGTTCGTTGCCTGACTTTTCAGAGATTGCTGAGCATATGCAGCTCTTACCAAATTCACTGGGATGCAGAGACTGGGGACTCCTGGAAGTCACACCTTCCTTGTTTAACTTCAGCTCATCTTACTGGATCACTGGAAGAACTAAACTTTAATAAGTGGCAGATTTATGTCATCCTTAAATTGCCTTGCACCTCACACTGCATTTCCTTTTGATTAATATCAGGCAATGATTTAATCAACACTTTAAGTTACAAGCACATTTCATTCCTGGCTGGAAGTTATAAATCAGAAAACTCTATGAAAGGATGTAAACAGAAACCTACAGAATTAATTTGTCAGCCAAGAGGTTCTAGTTTGTCAGAACTGTTACTTTCACCGTGAGAACGTGTTTTTACAATTAGAAAGAAATGCTCACTCCAAGTGGTGTATTACATTAAATAGGAAAAAATGTAAAAAAATATGCTGTCAGATTGGAACTCGACCTGGGGTTATGGTGGCAGTAACAAAATAAACCAATGAAGAGAACATAAAATAGGATTTTTCTGTGTAAATCAGTTCAATGAATCACACAAAATACACTGAGTGGGTAATTGAATATAAACCAAACACAAGGTAAACCAAATAAAAGCAAAACAAAAACCATAATAAAATTGGTAAGGAATAACCTTAAAGTAAATGGCTAAATATATTGAGAATTTGGGGGGAAAGAACCCCAGCTGGTGGAAAGTACTTTCTAAGGGGTGGTTAGAACTTCTGACATGGGGAGTCTGGCAGTTCCTCCCTTAGTTCCAGTTCTTTGTGTTGTTTTTAATTACGTGCTCTGTGTGTTTTGACCAAATACGTGAAACAACAAAAAATTACAAGCTTGAAGAAAATAGATTAAATTTAATTAAAGAAGGAGTTTGACAGAAAGAGCTTGATCGAAAGAAAGGGTTTGAGTTAGAGAGAAACAGCAAATGATGAATAATTTGGAGAAAAATGGCCAAACCCATATCGTCGTGTAACCCTCTGTAAGCAGATGAGGTGGAAGGAAAATCATGGGAAACTGATGGAGGAACCGTGCAGGTAAAGGGATTGCGTATTTAGGGAACTGGCTGGCTGGATGGATGTTCGAGTCCCAGTGCAGAGCAAGCAGATGGGATCTTCTGCAAACTATGGTTTGTGCTCCCAGAGTGGTGAAAATGTGAACGTTTCTGTGGCGTGAGATAAAAGCTTTGGGCAAGTTGGTATCCCCCGACATTCTGTGGTCCACAGTGCAGTAGGTTCCTCAGCTGAGGGGAAATGGCCATATAATTGTAGCTTTGGCTGGTTGAACCTCGGAATGGTTTCTAATCATTAGCCTAAACGTGCTTTCAATAAACCTGGTCTGCAAACTTCTCCGGGTCCTTTGGCTCGCGTTGCTGGTTCGCAGCAGTGGGTGCAAGAGCCTGTGCATTCCTGGGAAGTGCTGGGAATCCTGCTGGGAGCACGCGGCGTAGGCGGCGGGCACTGCTGGACGTGTGCTCTCCGATCTTTCAGCATTAGTATGCATGTTTTAAACATTTTTTTTGGACGCGAGTGAGCAAAATTAAATGTAGCATTCGATTTGAGATGAGCCGCTGATTTATGTAAAACACGCACAGATTGCCTGAAGTGGCTGCGCAGCCTCCAGTGTTGGAAATCTTTGAGAACCACTTAGGCAAACATGTCAGGAACGATAAGGGCTGAGCTGATCCTGCTTCAGGATGAGAGGCTGGGCAGATGGCCTCCCGAGGTCCTGGCCCCACGGCTGGAGGTCAGGGAAGCGTTTCAGAACGAAATAAAGAACGAAAATCAGACCTCTGCAGATCAGCTCTGGCCAAGAAACACGCCCATTATTAGCAAGTACAAAAGGAGAATTTGAGCCACTTGCACTTCATGAGCCTTTAAAAAAAAAAAAAGTCCTGAAATAGCATCCAGTTGTTTAAGTGACTCAGATTTTTGCTTTGACAGCGTGCTTGGTAAGCTACATTGTTTTGAATGATTTGCTGCTCAGTTCTGTGACATTTATTGCTTTTTGGATGAAAAGGAGAAAACTCCCCTAGGTCTGTTTAGAATTTGTTCATCTGTAATTTCCACGTATGTTTCCTTATTTAGCGGTTGGAGTTGGAAGTGTGTGTTGGCATTCCCTCCTTTCAAATTTATTGAGTTGCGCTCACAAGAGCCTCTATTCCTCTGTTGGGCAATGTGTACAAAAAAGCTTATTCAGCAGTTGCTAAATAGGTGATAGGTATGTGTGGTTTCTTTCCCCTTAGTTCTCTGTCTTGTTCCCAGCCTTGCTTCCATTTTGGAGTCCCCTCACCGCGTGCTGGGGATGGCGAGCTCGCCTGAGGAGCTGCCCAGCAGGGCTTGCCCGGTGCCAAGGTGGGCACACCACCAAGCCCCCTCTGGTGCCGCAGCCACACCAAACGCCGTGGGAGCGCTGGTGGAGCCGTGGGACTGGCAGTGGGGTGTGCCGGGAGCGAGCCGCTGGCCAGCCCAGGCTCCAGCTGCAGGGAACGGAGCCAGCAGGGGCTGGGGAACAAGTTGATGTCATCGGGTTGACCTGGGACCCACCCACGCACATGCCCAGCCCCACCGAGGACGTGTGGGAGATGACTGTCATCTCCCACTTGTGCTCTGCTCCTGGAGCACCTCCTCCCTCTGGCTCTCCGAGGGGTTGTGGCTGGTGACTTGCTGCCTTCAGCCGTGGGAAGGATTTGGGATGAGGTTTGTAGGTTCAGGAAGGTCAGTGTCTTTTGGTGGAGCAATCCCAGTCCTGTTACTCTTTTTCCTTAGTATGTCCTTGTCTAGGCACTCTTCTCCAACACGTTTGTCTCCACAGGGAGGGTTTGTTTGAACGTGTCCTGTGGCCCCTGCACTGGAGATGCAGGACAAGCAGCACACCTGGGCTGGTTGCCGGGGGTGTGGGGGGTGACACCTTCTTTGCAGCAGGGCTTCCCTGCAGGGGTTTTCAGCCCACCTTGATTTGTAGCTCTGGCTGTTGATGTGCTGCATGTCCATCACCCTCGCACTGCGAAGGAAAGCTACGTGTGGCTTTTCGGATACAGAGTTGAGGCTTTTTATTATTTTTTTCTGCCTTGTTGCTTTGTATTTAAAGATTCTTGAAGAGTTCAGAAGTCAGATCAACATTAACACGGGAGGGAAGTTGATTAGATCTTAGTTCAGCTACCAGTGTTCATGGAGTGCTTTGTCCCATTGATAAGAAGTGAGAGCAGCAGAAACTGTATAAATCCCTCTGACAAGACTTGCTCTTTGCAGAGTGAGAAATTTAGGCAAATATCTCAACAGTAAGGTACAGCCACTTCAGATTAAGAGTGTGGGTGTATGTGCCCACCTTCCAGCTGGCTTGCTGATCGAGGAAATGTCAGACGACATAAGCAATAAGTTCCAGATCGAGCCCATGGGCTCCAAAACCCTCCACCAGAATCGTGAGCAGAGGTATAAAAGTGCCAACATTCAAGTAATTCTTTCCAAAATGCTGCCAGAAATGATTTAATAATGTTCCACTCCTAGCAGCTCTTCCTTGTCGATGTTCATTTCTGGAGAAAGTCCTAGTGGCATTTTCTGGACGATACATATATTGATTGAGATCAGGCTTGAATTTCAGCTCTTCCCTCATGTGTTATTCCAGTTCATTGCGAATCCTCATTCCCCACCCTCTGCAGGCTCATGAAAATTTCCGTTCTGACCACAGTGGTGTTGGAGACTTGGGGGTTAGTTACTCGTTTAAGCTCTTGTAATTTCCTCTGACCACTGTCTGGCAGAGCCAAAGGCTGCAGCACAGGCTGTGGCCCTTTTCCCAGGCAATTTGCTGTGTTTTTTCTCCTAGGTGAGCCCCCTGTGTAGGTCAGCCAGGAGAGGCCACGATTGCTGGAGCTGCATGAGATTTTAAGCTGCTTTATGCCTTTGTGCTTGCATTGCTTGTTTGTGAGTAGATCGCTTCTGACTCTCTGCAGAGGTTCAAATGAATCCACTGTATGGTTTAACCTTTTGGGTTAGGCTGCTCCATGGGGACTCAGAAGAGCCAGTGGTTAGTCTCAGGCTTTGCTTTGTGCCTCCTAAATGATGCTTTACGACATTCTTCGGCTGTGACACTGAAGATGGGCGAGCTCTCCCATCTCATGTGGCTGTGGAACATCCCTGCTCTGTTTAGACACGCAGTTCCCAATTTTGTGTCTGGCTTTCTTTAGCCATCATACGTGGCAAGGTTAGAAGCAGCTGCTTAGTGAGTGGCAGATGGTTATCATATACCATCAGAAAAATACTCCAGTGAAAAACCCAGCTGAGGTCTGGGAGTGCAGCTTCTCTGCAGTGGTTTGAAGACACCAGTTCAGTTATCCTTGAGGTCCTATGTAGATCATCGTGGGCTCCCTGCAAACTTTGAAACAGAAGTTGGAAGAGTTTGGTCCCTTAGCTCCACTGTGTGTGTTTGGGGACTGTCTCATTGCTTACACACAGGCTTAGGTTTCTCCCTTTCCTTTTAGTGTAGCTGATAAAGTGGGAGTAATTCAAATGCTAAAAAACTACTACAAACATCAAAAAATTCTTTGAAGAATGAAGGGTAGAGGATGTTGTAGGAAATCCAGGAATGATCCTTGTCTGCAGAGATCCTTGTTTTCAGAGGAGCGTTGCCCTTATGAAAGGATCAAGGAGCTCAAATCTCTGAGCAGTCTCAAGTGTGCTGAACCCTAGAAATGAGGGACATTGGTGCTGAGTGAGCTGTGACATTGCCCATGCTGGTGGCACTCATGGCCAGCTTTGATCTCACCTTGCTGACACTCTGGGGTGCTCAAACTGAAGAGTGAACCGCAACCCCAGCAGATCAAACACTCGTGGGCCAGTGCTGCCCTGGTGGTGGCTGCCCCAGCCCTTCAGCCTCTGTGCAAGAGGGACTCACGGCCTCTCTTTCCAGGGGCATGGGCAGGATTTGTGAAAGCTAATCCTCCCTTCTTAATCAGAGCTGGAGGAAAGGATTCCCCAGGGGTCTGTCCAGAACAGGAGCTGATAAAGATCCAGAAGGTGATTTCACTCTGCTGTCCATTGATCACAGGCAGCCTAGGGAGACCAGACCAAACACAGACACATCGGCTGTGTCCCAAGGTTATGTGATACAAATGCTCTTGCTTAAGAGGGGTTTTTTTTTTAATCTCCTCTTGATTATGTGGTCAGTGTGTTTAATTCCTTTCTCTGCTACATTATGAAGTGGGATAAAATCTTAGTCTCCCTTGCTTTCAAGAGTGTTTCCTGCATCTCCCTTCCTCCCAAATGCCCATTTCTTCTTGCCTTATGGTTGGAATCTGTTGGAATAGGACTGGGGCAGTGTGTGAAACCACTAATACACAGCACCCTTTAGGAGGATCAGGGATCCATGGTCCAGAATGCAAATATATGCTTTAAAAACGTTCCACTGAGCAGGAAAGGAGAGAGGATTAAAGTTTCACTTCCTTTTTATTTTTACGAGCCTGTTATTTGTCAGTTGGAAACATGATAAATTAGATAAACATTATCCTTTCCCTCCTCCAGGTTGGGATGTTTTGTGTTTTACAGTGCAGTGGATAACTAAACTTCATTATCACCTGGCTGTCAGCATTGAAAAGCCATTGCAAAGCTCTTTGCCTGGTTAATTGAATCCAGTGTGTTGTGTGCTTAATTCACAGTTGTCAGAGTGTGAATGGCAGCACAAGATGACTTTGATGGGAGCATTGACGTTGCCTGGTGTTCACAGGCCTCTTTCCAAAGCTTCACCAGCATCAGGTACCTGCATTGTACAGTCCTGATAATGGTATCATGGAATAAGTGCACCAGGAACCGTTCCATCATCTCAATTGCATGATTGAAAGATGTGGGGAGCTGCAAAGCCACTGAGGTTAAGAACGCCATGATGTATAAATAGCCTTGGTTAAGTGTAAGCATCAAATTGAATGCAGATGGCTTTGTGGACTGTGCAAGTGGCTTGCTGGGGAATGTCTGCACCACACACCCAACCATGCATCCATCATGCTGAAAGTGCCGTGTTTGTCAGCAGGTCTGAATTAGACTAAAAATACCTCGTTCATAGGTCATATTTTGCATGAATCCCTGACGTGCTTTACTGCAAAAGATGGCATTGCTCTTCCTGTCCTGTGTCTACAAAAACGGTGGCACAGAAAGATCTGGTGGTACAGCAGGGGCAAATCTGCTTTGGAGAGAGCCCCTTTCCCATGCCTGGGTAAGGAGGAAGGTGTTCAGGAGCAACGTGGTGTGGAGCTTTCCTTAGGGAGCTTCTTCCTACAATAGCCAGTAGTGGAAAGTAGGAGAGTAAGCTTTGGAAAACAGACAGGGAGATCTGCCCGGGGACTTTCCTCCTCTTGGGAATTGCTGCAGGGTCCTTCCCCACTGCCTCCCTCTCTGAACTCAGGTGTGGAAGCCCTCCCTGGTATTCCTGCATTGGCCAGCACTGTGTTCACTGAGTTTTGGGTCTGCAAGTGAAGGCTGGGGGTGGATCTGAAGGCAAGGCAGAGCCTGGGCCCCCGCCTGGCACAGGCAGCATTCCCAGCCCTGCGACAGGGAAAGGTTCCCGTCAGCCACACGAGGGAGAAGCGGGCTGGGCTGGAGACAACTTCTCCTTGTGAGCCTGGATCACTGGCTCCTGCCGTGCCGAGGTCTCATTTCTCACCTCAAGATTAAATCTGAGATTTTAATCTTTATTTTTGCAGTGACTTAGTCTTCCCAGTGCTTTTGGCAAAATGGGGAGCTTTGATGTTGGTCATGGCCAGACGCTCTCATAAGATGAAATGCTGCCCATCCCAAGCTTCCCCCACGGTTCCGTTTAGCAAAGGAATTTTTGAGTAGGGTCTCAGAGTTGGCACTTTGAAGTGGTGAGTGTGACCCTGAATTTATAAAGCTTCTAAGTCACCATCAGTCTCACGTTCTTGTAGTATGTGACTGCCTATTTCCAGATTGGAGAATCAGAACGGGGGAGGATGGAGTCAGACTTTGAAACCTCTCTAAATGGGCCATGGCCACCTCCAGCTTAGATTTGGGATGAGAGTCACAGCTGTGGAGGGGTAGGTTTGGGTTAGGCTTTACTGAGATGCCACTGTGAAACTAAAGCCTGCAAAGATGTTTTCCTTCTGCAGTCTTGTTTTCAAAGACACTGGGGCAACACAGCGAGAGGAAGGTCTTTTCACAAAGCCCCAGCCCATCTGACCAGCATTAAAATTGCTCTCGTTGGGGTTTTAATTTGGCTTGTGAAGAAAGGGATGTGCTCCAGCAGCTGGGGTTGAATATAGAAGCAGCTGAAATTTAGACTTTCAGCTCTGAAGTAATAGCTTTGATGCTTCTCTAAAATGTGCTGGTTTTAAGTGGCAATGCAGAGAAATTGTCCGAGCAAAAGGAACTTGTTGATGTACAGGCAGCACAGACTGCACCGCCAGGAAATGTTTTGTGAAAAGAAAGGGGAAAAATTAAAAGTGAAAAAGGAAATGGTAGGAAACCAGTATAGTAGCACTTGGTGAGCAGTTCTTCAGTAATTTAGGGAAGGTTTTACCTGGTCTAACTCAGCATTAAAATAAAAACCATGGGTTAAGTTCTGAGCTGTAACATTCCCCTGTGGTTAGTAGCAAAGTTTATTCCAGCAAGCTAATGGGTTTTTTTAAAGATATCGTTGGTCTCCTAAAGTCAAACTCGTGGCCAGTTCAAAGTTTTATGGCTGTCTGAGGTACCAATTTTCATTTTTTGTGTATTTCCATACTGTGTAGTTTTTACGGCTACCCTAGAATTACTGATGTTTGTGCATACTTACCAAGTTATTCAAATATCCTGGTGACTCTTAGCCCAAAACACACACGCAGGCTCTCCAGGGAAGTGCCTGCTACCCGTGCACAGTTGACTCATGTGGTATATATTGCAGAACAGATTTGAAGTATAAGCTGAGAACAGGGGCCCTATGCTGAGTGACTAAGATAAATTACAAAAGTTGTGTTATTTCTCAGCCTGCATGCAGCAAACTCTGAAGTCAGCAAACCTTAGGAAAGATCAACAAATGCAAGATGCTCTTTGTACTTTTTTTTCATTGTTGGCAGTGTTTTGTTTCGTTATTTCTTCTGGTTTTGGTGGTTTGGTTTTTTTTTTTGTGTCCTCACTCTGTTATAGCCCCAGACTATTGCTGAGCTACCTCAGTGAAAGGCAGTGGGAGAAGATAAAAGCTTGGGGCGCTTCTTTTCCTTCATCTTTATCTTACTGTGCTCTGTTGGGATGCAGGAGAGTTCCCTTCAAACCCAGGGAATCCTGTGATGAGAGGAATAATGAAACAGCTCAGGCATGGACAGCATAGGAGACTCGAGGAAAAGCTTTTCCTCTCTGAAATGGCCTTGCAGGTGTGGGATGTGCTCCCAGCTGAGGATCTGGATGGGGCTGTGGATCCAGGGATGGGGACAGATCCCTCTGCAGGGAGAGGCCTCCTGTGACAGTCACTGAGCTCCAGGTCTGGTGTATTAACTGGTATTTGAGTGTTTCTGTCAAATACATCATAACAGTGAATGTGGAATGGGAATCCTTGTTGCTTCATTTCATTGTCATGTTAGAAGAGCCCTAAATTCCAAATTAGTCTGTCTAGCAATGCTAATTCCAAAGCAGGATAAATTTGCATGCTGACTTTCCTGTACAAATCCTGTACAAACCGTTTCCTGTACAAATCCCTGAATGTGGAGCTTTGCAAAGAAATGCAACTATTAATATTTCAAAGAAATGAGCTGATGTCTAACTAATGATCTTTCAGTGCTGCTGGGAACATAGTTTATATTTTTAATTTCATATGATGTCAGCAACCACTTCTGGGGGCTGGCACATCCCCTGGGCGAGCCCAGAACACTTCGGAGACCAGCCAGGACTTTCAAAGCCGCTCTAAGAGTTTTGACTCCTGGGCACTAAGGGAAAAAATGGTCTTTGTGAGCTAAGCCCATCCACAGTGCTGGTTTCCCAGGCTGCCTCGTTTATTCAATAATTTGAGCCAGTGTTGGATTAAGTTTCATTTTCCAAGCCCCGTCTGCTGAAGCTGCTCACCAGCTCTGTCATTCATCAAGGGCACTACATGCTGCCTTGCTGGGATTGCTGCTCCTATGGAAAGCACTAACAGAGGGTGAGAGAGCACAAAGAAACAGGGAGGGGGAGAAGGAAAGGAAGAGAAAAATCTGGTTCCTGAAGGCGAGGAGCCCCTGGCTGATCTGCTGAGCCCTGCAGCCCTCAGAAGCCAACCCTAAACCAGAGTCCTGTCAAAAAGGAGTCCTTCCTTAATGTAGTACTGAAGGAGGAGTAAATTTACAGCTTGCTCAGGGAGAATAAGAAGCCTTTTTGAGAGAGTCTGTGCTGGACCCACTCTCTCTGTTTCTGATTTTTTTGTTTTGGATGCATCTCCAAACAATCATTTAAGATAAACAACATGAGCAGGAAAGCCTGGCCAAGGGGCTGAAATTACTGAACCTTTGAAGACTAAACACATGTAGGATCAATCTTCCCTGTAGTCTTTCCTACTGAAACTGGATCATTTCTTGCTGCTACAGTAAAATTTTCTGGAAATCCCACACGGTCTCCCGGAAAGGCTGATAATCCCTTACCTGCAGCAAACTGTAATGTGTTTTCCCTTGAACAAACTTCCAAGACTTCCCGGTTGGGCTGCATTTCTTTTTCTTACCGGTTTAGGAAACAGTACCGATTAGCCTGGTAGTTCATGGGGTCATTCATAAGTTGTTAAAGCTACTGATGTCTTTGAAAGCTTGTTCTCTGCAGCAGCCAGAGCTTGTCCTTGGCTCGTAGCTGGCTCCACTGTGGCTACCTGTACCTTCAGTAATTGTGCAAGGAATCTTCCTGTAGTGACCTTTGCCTGCACTTGCCCAGACAGTCTTCAAATTCATAGAGAGACTGTTTTCAGCCAGGTCACAGACATGTTCTCCAGCCTCTGAGTGCCTGATTCGGGCTGCTGTACACGTGTAGTTCTAGTCCTGGCATGGGAAGAGCTGAGTGTGTGTTTCCAGCATTGGCTCCATGCAGAGGATTTGCTGCCACGCTCCAAAGGGTGTCCTGAGGTGCCACGCAGTGACACTCATTAATCAGCGTGTCATTAATGACTGAAAGTGAGCTGAGCTGGATGCTGCTACTGCCTGGTGGGGCCAGAGCTCTAGCAGGGAGAATGGACAGGGCAGGTGGGAGCCCTGGGCATGAGCAACGTCCTTCAGATCCTTCCGCTCCCCTCCCTGTCGGGGAGTGTTTTAAGGAGGGGGTGCCACCAGTATCCAAAATAATTGTGATAGCATCTTCAGTTGGCTGTCTCTCACTGGGAATGCTGACACATCACTGTTGCTGCTTTGCTCTCCTTTTCTGAGGCAATCTGGGGAGCAGGGAGGCTCCAGAGCAGTGCTGTGTTGCAGCCCAGGAACTGGAGTCGGAGGTTGTTAGAGGTGTCTTCCTTTAAATGTAATACGTGTTCAAACTCTTACTAAAAAGCATATTTATGTATTAGGTGAGCCCACGTGTGTTGGTCCCTCATGATTCTGCAGCTGGTGATGCATCCCTGGTGTAAGAGGAGTTGTTGCAGCAAGTGTGTGTTTGTGTGCACTTTTGGCCGTTTTGTTCAGCTGAACTGCAGTTTCCTTACTCTCAGCACTATTCAGAATTACAGTGCTGAGACTGACTTTCTGCAGCAGTTCCGAGATTCCAGCCAGCAGTGTCTGACCTAGACTGGTCGCACAGGGGTTGGGCTGACCCTTCCCCCTGCGGTTGCCCTCCCTTTGCTCAGGAGATGCTGTCCCTGTTCACTGAGTGCAGCTCTGCCCCTCCAGGCACTGTTCTCCCTCTGAAACTCCTGTCTGCAGTGCTTTCACATTTCCTTCCTGAACAGCTCCATCCCTCAGCCTGACAGCAAGGTTTTTTTGCTGGATGCTAAATCCTGGGTGTCTCCCCCTCAGTCTGAATGCTGCAGGATGTTATGTATAAATTTTGAGATCGGGTCACTTTGTGCATAGGCAGAGAGGTCTGTTCCAGCATCATCTGCTGTCTAGAAAGCACTGTCTAAACAGATCAAAGGAAGCACTGTGATGTTAAGGCTTGGCCACAGTCCCAATCCCTTATGGTCTTCAAGCTCATCCTCCTGGAGCAGCTGCTTGTGGAGCTTCCACCAGGTGCCTACAATGAGGCTTTGACACGGTGCCACTTGGCACTCAGCCCCAGCATTATGGGCTGGAAAAAGCAGCAGAGGCTTACTCCTGCTAGAGCAGACACTTTCCAGGTACTCTTTCCTTGATCCCTCTGTCTGTCTTCTTTATCCCAAAGAGCAGGAAAATCATGATAGAATTAAAATGGGATTTGCTTGCTGCAAAATCCTTAGCAGCTGCCTCCTCAAAAGCTGCATGTTTTAGGAGCTCTTCTGTGAAGGTCCAAGAGGTCGGGGGTGAGGTGCAGAGGTTGTTTTTGGATAAGGACTCACCATATCCCTCTCTCCTTTCTCTTTATGCTGTCAACTTCCATGCTCTGATGTCCATAAGAGAATCCTGGGTAGGTTAAACAAGGACCACATCAAACATTTCTGTTCTTTGTAACTTTGCGATAAAGAACAGAAATTTCTTGTCAACTACCCTTATCTTGTAAGGTGAGGAAAGCAGATGGAGGATGAAGACACAGGCGTCACATTGGATCAGATCAAATATCCCTCTAGCCCTGGGTCTTGTCTCTGACAGTGGCCAGGAGCTGATGCTAAAAATGAGAAGGCATTTCTGCACCTTTTCATTTTTAACTTTATGGAACTCCACATGTGTGGCAGAAATGAGATCATCTAATTGATTTCTAGTCAATCAGTGACTGTAAAGGCCTTGCAGTAGTCTGAGAGCTTACCCCCTGAGCTGCAGTGAAAGCTTCAGCCTGGCTCAGTGGCCACAAGGTGGGATTAAAACTGCCTAAAATCACTGGACTTGTCCTCTGGTGTGTTAGATTGCAGGGGGGCTCTGCAGTGGAAATGGGTGGGTGATGAGGGCAGTTTGCAAACAGAAGTGAATGCCCATAGACTCTGAACTCCAAAGTGGAGAGCTCTGACACTGGAGGTGATGGACCAGTTCTGGTCAGGGGTGGAGCTGCACTGATGGGAGACATCACTCTACACGTGATAGTAAGGCTTCACTGCAGCTCTGTGTTTATTTAGCCCAGACTACTGCCCCAACAGGAGGTGGAAGTTCATCCTGGCTCTGGTTCCTGTTTAAGACAAAGATTTGGGAATGTGGATATAAAGGTGGTAGGAATGGTTTATGTTTTTCTTTGTTGCTATTAGTGCATATTGTTAGGTTACTGGAAGCTCTTGTTATTGCTTCAGCTTTGATCACTTAAGCAACTAATGCCTGTAGAACTAGGGGCAGTCTCTGCTTCTTCCCAGCTCTGCCATTGGAAAATATTGGAAGAAGCAATTATGCCCCCAGCCCCTGAACAACCTCAAAGTCATCTCTTTCTGGAACGAGAAACAGGGAAAAGGAATATCTCTGCACTGGTGCAGCAGCACGGATCCGTTTTGGATCCAGCCACACAAATGGGTTTGGTTGCTTCATATTCATCCCCTGTTGACTTTGCAAGTGAAGCCCAGTTATCGTCATCCACACACAACCCCCCCTGACCCTTAGTTATTAATTCCCTCTTCCCACTGACCTGGCTCTCCATAAATCTTAGGCCTGGACTCTTTCTTCCTTTCTTCTCCCCCTGCTCCCACCTCTTTTACTCCTTTAAATTAAACACATTCCAGAGAGAGGCCGGGAGCTGTTAGGAAGCTCTGCATTGATGGGGCTTCCTCTGGGATGTGCAGGCTGGTGAGGTGCTGCCCCTGCTCCTGCAGCAAGGACTGAGGGGACACTCCAGCCTGTGGCATCCAGCACTGGCTGTTCTGCTCCAGAACCATGTCTGAGTTCAGCAGCAGAAGGGCAGGAAGTAGCTGAGGGTCCATGTAGACAACAGACAAAACGGGGTTGCAGGAGAACTAAGAGACAAGTAGGAGACTTAAGGGTGAACTGCACGGCACTTCTGGGGTCCCTGAGCTGTGATCTGACAACTGTCCTCTGTGTGCTGTTGCTGCAGTGGGATCTCCAGATATGCAAAATGGAAATATTGTCTGGTTCACACAAAGCTAAAGAGGATCAGTTTTACATGGTGTGAAATATCTAAGCTGTGTGCAGCTGAGGCTTTACCTGTGCTGGGTGTTTCTCTGTGCTGAGGACAACAGAGCCCTCATTTCTGTTGTCTGTGTGCCCATCATCCAGCCCGTGTTGGGCTCACTTTGATCATGAGAATAACCGTACTATTATGTTTTTTTATGGGTGTAAGTTTTCTGTTGTCTTTCAGTGTGCTTAAAACCCAGAGCAGAACCTGACCTGAGGTGCAGCCCCATTCAGTACAACCTTTTCACTTTGACAGGGGAACTCTGATAGCTGCTGTGTGATTCTGTGACAGATTCACCAGTGTGCCACTGTGCAGACTGGGGCAAACACTGCAGCCTGAGTGGCCTTATGAAAATGTCGCAAAAGAAATAAGCCTGAAGCCATACCAAAATCAAGATAGCTGCAAAGCATCTTGACTCTGTTCTCAAGGGGCCTGGTATTTCATCGTAGAAGGAAATTAGATTAGTTTGACGTGATTTGTTCTTGACAGATGTATGTGGACTGTAGAGTGATTTGATTGTTATCTTCCAGGTGCTTATAAATAGTCTAATTATTTACTGCTTCATTTTTTTCTGGCTATTTATATAAAAATGGCTGGCTTCTGCCTTCCCTTTTTAAAGATAAGCATCACACTGCCAATCTTCCCAGACTCACAGAATCACACTGCCCTCCAGAAATTCTTGAACACGTTTACCCCTCACCAGAAATGCTCTCAAAATACTGTGGCTCACATAACCAGAAACTTTGGAATTGCCTCGATAAATGGATAATTAACAAGGTTTTGTCCTTTGGATGGTGTGAGTGACACATCATAAAACCTGTCATTTTTTACCGTATTGCACTCGCTTGGTCATCCCCAGAAACTCAACCTCCCAGCTGGGTGATTCTCTACCAATGTGGATTTCCCCCCACTCAGGGAAAGTGGAAAAAGGATCTTAAGGACGCTGATTGAAGTGAACCCAAGTGTGGCAAGAGAAAGCGCAGCTGAGAAATAACGCAGTGAAGCGGCGGATATCCTACTATTAATTTTGCACTTTGTGTTTGGGTTTACTGGATTCTTTTTGCTGTAGTGCTTTAACACAATAAGTGGTGTAAAACGTTTTAACTTTCCCAAAGAAGTCCAAATACTTTTAACAGATGACTTGATCTTTCGTGCCAGGGAGCGTTTCCTTTAGTCTCTGTGCAATTTCCCTTTGAAAGAGTGCCCAGTCCTGCATGAGAACAGCTGAAGGCACAAAGTAATTTGACCAGAATTTTCAGACATCTTGAGGGATCTGAGGTTTGTCCCATCGAGAAGAACCACTTTTCACCTTTCCCTCACTTCTGCATCTTAAAAATCCATAAGGAAGAAAAAAACCCCCCTAACCATTAATTTATATTTAGAAGCTGACTTTTCTCTTTGAATCTCTCTCTGGCTCCGGCAGACTCAGAGCCCAGGCTGACAGCTGTGAGTTTGTCCCATCGGTTTCCATGAGCTTGTTCCTCAGAGAATTACCTGAGGGACCAGGTTTCAAACCTCAGCGTGTGGCCCATGGCCAGGGCGATAGAGATCTGGCACTGTGTGGGAAGAAGGGTCAGTGCAAATCAAACCTGAGCCCCATTCCCACAGGAAAAGGAAATAAAACCTCCACGTGCAGGCATGTGGAGAAGCTTCTCGTTAATGCCTTAACTTAAACATAACCAAGCAGGGAAAATAATGCTGGCAAGAAAATGCATCTATGTTTATTGGCCATTTGGTGCCCAGCAGGTCTCAGACTCTTTGCATTGCCTTTTTCATCAATGCTGCACTGGAAACCCCCTCTGCCCATTCGTTTTAAGAGCTGAAAAGCTTTTGTATGCTGGGGGTATGAATAAAAGTTCATAGCAAAGAACATAAAAAGGAAAAGTTGACATGGCTGTGAGCAACTTGGGTGGAAAGCTGAAAGCTTCCCATGCAGTCCATGCAGTAACAAGTTCCTCCAGACTGAATGAACTCTCTTGGAGGTCCATCACAGAGTGATGTGAGTCACCCCCTCTGCCTTTGAGCATGAAGAGACTGCAGGGACCAGCTGGGGCTTCGGTGTCCCACTTTCAGGTGCCCAAGCTAGGGCGGGTAAACCTGACACTGGCAGCATAGGCAGGGATTGCTGTCCTGTACGTGGTGCAGCTTCAGAGGGAATGCTGTGTCTGGGAGGAACAGGATGTGTCAGGATATGCCATCGTGTCCTGCCAAGCTGGTAAAATTCAAATTGTCAGGGATGGCTCCGAAGGCCCCGGGGTGCGGGGCATGTTCTCTTTATCCAGAACATCAACCCCATTGTCTGGTTCCCTTTTTACCAGCAAAACCCAAGGGGTAAACCAATTTCCACACCCAAATTGTTTCAGCTGCTTGTTCGACAAGTGGCTCCTGTGGTGTCAGCTGTGAAGGTCCTCAGTGTCACTCTGCCCAGGAATGGCTGGATTTTGGGGGGTGAGGGGTGGAATGGCACTGTGCCATGGTGGGGACCCACAGGTGAGGCCAGCGAGGTGTGCTGGGGTTTGATGGGCTGCAGGAGAGAGGAGCTCACAGGACCCAGCTCGGGGCTTTACTCTCCACTCAGTGTCACTTGTTCCACCCTGCAGAACCACAGCCCCCAAGCGTGGTGAGACGTCCTGCGAGCCAGCTGTGAATCCACGGGGGAAGTGGAAGTCAGGAATTGTTCCCATGTAACAATCCTCGGCAGTGTAATCTCAAAGGCTATATTTAGGCACTTAAACCACAACTCGGTGAGTGCCCCCAGTGCAACAGAGCCAAAGGAGTGTGAGGAAGTAGCAAAGTATTTGTCCCACATAAAGACTAAATATCCATTATCAGCAATCTCTCTGGCTTGCTTCCTCTGTTGTTTCTTTCCCTCTGGAGATTTGGCAATTGGATTGATTTGCTGCCTGACTCACTGTCTCAGATTGAGATACTGAGAATTGCTGACAGTATTAATAAAATTAGTGTTAGGGAGGATGTTTGAACATTTGCCTTTGACGTTTTAAAGGGAGAGAGCTGACATTTAGTCTAAATTTAAAAGTTACTGAATTGCTTTTGTTTTTTCCCCTGACCAGAGTCTCAGTAGTTTTCATCTGAGAATTTAGTCCAGAATTGGGAATTTTGGAGTGCAAGTTTTGGTCTTTCTTTTTGCTGAGAACCTCTGGATAGTTAAGAAAGCATCAGATATTTAACAGAATTCTTGGGAGAAATATTTTCATAAAACTGTAAGATAAATGCACAAGTGTCTCTCAATATTGTTTTATGATAGCGAGGATTATTTCTTTCTATCTTAGGTGACATAGAGGTCAAACTGAAATAGTGGTCTTAATACCAAAATCTAAGGACAGGCAATGATCTAGTTTCTTATTTTTTAAGAGTGGTTTGCACCATTACTTTTAAATGCAGTTGCCTGGTCGTTAGGATCTGTGATGAACTTTTACTCCCTGTGGGAAATGACTGAATTCAGGAGCCATTTGTTTCACGTCATGAGGGCTCTTTATCTGCACACCCTGCACTCCTTTGGTTTATCCCCAGGTAACAGCAGCAGGCTGAACTTGGGTTTGCTCTGCTCTGCAGGAGGATCACGTTCCAGCATTTATATTATAAGCAATTTTCAGTAGCCCTTAAATGTTTTCATTCAGCTGTTTGAGCTCTTTGCCTGACAAGTGGAGCTGCCTGATGTCACTGTGAGTCTTCTTTAACCTTCCCTTTCCACAACCCTTGCAGTGCTGGAGCTGCTGCCACCAGTCAGTGCCCATAGCGTGGGATCGTGTGAAAGATGTTCCAGGCGTTAACACTCATTTGGAAGTTGTGTCCCTCAAAGGATGGGGCAAAGAACTGCAGTTTAAGAAAGTCCAGCTGTGGCGGAGCCCGTGCACTGCTGGTTCCCTCCCTGCCTGCCCCATCCCTTAACTGGTGGGAATGTGTCTGGGCTTGGAACTGGCATTGCTCTGTGCCTGTGTGGGTTTGAGGCCATACCTGCCGGCTGTGTGCTGTTATCAGCACAACGGGTTACTCTTCGGTGGGTTTTGGGGGGGGGATGGACCAGAAAGGCTGTGCCGGTCACAGCTGTCCATGTGTGTGGTTGAATTCCTGCTGCCTTTAATGAGGGGCGAATGCCAGAATCTGTAACAACTTTCCCTGCTCCCCTATGGACAGCACTGCTTGTTCTGTCCCTCAAAAGGCTGCTATTTTCTTTTTCCCTTTCTCTGGCAGCGAGAAGTATAAAGGGTTTCAGTGCAGAGATTTTGGAAGGTTTTCTCCCTCTTCCCCATTTCCTGAAAAGCTTGCACACGGACTGAGACACTCATAAGCTTTTCCGAGATAAGAACTTAATTTATTTACGCTTCGTTGTTCCAGGCATAGCTACAGATTGGTTTGGAAATTTGCTGTTCCAACTTTAACAGGTCAGTGCATGGAAAGGAGCAGCTGGATTTTCCTCCAGAGCAGCCGTCAGCTGTTGGAAATCTCTTGATACTCCCCTGGCTTCTCCAGATTCAGCATTAACTTCTCCTTCCTGTAACAGGAATTAATGCTACGTGCTGTAGACTCTTTAGCTAGGAAAAGGAGGAAAGCACGGGAAGGGAATACGGCATCGATAGCAGATGCTGGTGGGGCTGGCAGAGGCCACACCATTGCTCTGACTGCTTTTCACCTTCATGAGGTCAAAGTGTATGAGAAAAACTCTGCAACTCCAGCTCATCACAATCTTTCTGAAGTAATTTCTGTGGCTGAGGCAAGTACGCAATGAGTTCAAACTAAGAAATGCAAACTCTTACATTGCTTTTCCATCTCATCTCTTCCTCTCTTAAAAGGGTGCCCCCTCTGTTGTGTAGGTCGGTGCTCCCGTCGGAGAGCTGAGGTATGAAGGCAGCAGCCCCATTTCTCCTCTCACACTGACTGTATGGCAGCAGAATTCTGCTGACTTCGGTGAAGTTAGTCCCGATTTACGCAGATGGAATGACCCATGTGTTAAAGCTGCGTGATGACATATGTAGGAGATGTAATGTAGCCAAGGAACTTTGCCATGAGAACAGTGTTTCAGTGCTGCTTGACTTTCTTTCGAATACAATGATGAAAACATCATTATTGCATTAAGTAGTACTTAATTATTGTAAGCCATGAGAGAGAGAAATTCAAGCAACTTGCTCCTTTGAGCTGGATGTTTTACTGAGAGCCAAGCCAGAGTGACAGAACTGGTGACTTTTTTGAGAAGTTGAGCTGTTGGTCACCTCTCCTTCTCGACTTGATGGTGGTTACTGAGATTTGTCTTTCAACACCAGGTAAAAAATTTTGAAAGCAGGTTTTCTGCCTGATCTTTCCCATTCTTTGTATCAGAGCCCTCATCAGAGTGCTTCTTGCTGTGAACTTTGTGCTGCAGTTTGTCAGCCTTGAATGTGAGACAGGAACTGCACACACAGGAGTGTCCCAAGGCAAACAGGGCTGTAGGCAGCGGCAACTTAGAGTATTTAACCTCTGCAGGGAGCTGATTGATGGGCATTTTGCATATAGCCACAGTCAGGAGAACGGGGGAAACACCACGCGGTTACCACTGCTGGTTATCAGAGCTTGCAATTTATGTCCTGTGAGAAACACGGGGAAATAGCTGAAAGTCAGGAAGGAAGAGTTACTGGCCATGACATCATTAGCTCAGTTAATATGAAACCTTATGTGCTCACAAGGAGAGACTTGTCTGTTGAGCTGATGGTAACGGGTTGGATTCTGCCTGCTGTCAATTGACAGGGTTCCACTTTGACATGTCAAAATATCTGCTGGCCTTTTGAGTGGTTTTATCCAGACCAGGGGATCCTCAGGTCTGTCAGGTGTGACCTTTTCCTCAGCCTTTCAGGTTAAGATGGTAGAGAGAGGATATAAAATTTGTTGCCAGCCACGTAGGTTGCAAGGATCTAGAGAAAATCCCCCTGTGCACCGGTGAGTCCAAACCCATGTGATTCTCTTGCCTGTGAATTTAGACTCCAATTCACTAAACAAAGCAGCTGGATTAGCACAGGCAAGGCCAAGTTACCTGAAGAAGGGGTGCTTATGTTTGGTGAGCAAAGCCATCGTGGCGTGGGCAGCATTTTGGGGTTTGTCTGAGTCTGGGGTTGACTTGGTTCGTGTCGCAAAATTTTCTGAATAAGGTTTGTTTGTGTCAATGGGCTCATATGACATGTGACTTATGGGATAACTTTCCTTCTGAAATTGTTCCCAGTGTGCTCACAACAGCCCATGTCCTGGCCAGTGCTAATCACAGTCACTCGTTAATTGGAAAATGATGAGGGAAATTGGTAGCCCACTATAGAATGAAATCTATTCCGTGGACATCTGGTGTTAGAGTCATGTACCCAAGGGATGTGAAAAGGACAGCACAGCCTGTGTGCCCAGGGAGCTGTAACGCTGTCAGTCATGGTGTTGGTTCAGGGGATGTAGCAGGAAGGGTTCCTTCTCTTTGGAAAAGCATGGACAGTGTTGGCATTGATGTGGAGGATTCTCCTCCCTGCGCGCTGAGTGAGAGCTGAGGACACTTTGTCTTCCACAAAGGCTGGTGTAAGAAATCTGTCCCACCCAAACATGAACAGGAGGTGGCTGGGCAGGTATTTCAGCTGCTGAATAACCGAAAAATCAACCCAGCTTGAGAGATTAAAAACACGTCATTGACCCTCCTGCAAGCAGAATGAGAATTCCATATGCATTCTGAGTTAATCTTCCACTGGCTTGTGATTTCTGACGAGCTATAGATTGAATCCAGGCACACTAGCCAAGCCTAATTTTCAATTAATTTTATTTTTGTTTGTTTGTGTTTTTTAATATTCCTTTTCCTTTCAAATTCCCTCAGTACCAAAGGACAAATGGATTCTCGGGCACTGATTTAAAATAGTGCTACTAACAATAACAACCTAACATTTGCTGTTTGTGACAAGCTGAGAATCAGCGATGCTGAAAGACGAAACTGCCCCAAGTTTCTTGGCAAAAGGGACGGAGGCAAATATTTCAGAGGTCATTTCCATTTTGAAATTTGCTTCCTTGGAGATTGTGCTGTGGTAATGTTTGCCTTCTAGATGTTATCAGCGAAGCACTGGAATTTCATAGGAACTGGAATGAAGGGACTGTAGGATGTGGAGTCTGGCTGTTGAAGATATCCCTGTCCTGCTGTTCTCATCAGCCCTGCTGCTCTTACAGGCAGTGGCTGCACAGCCCAGGCCCAGCATTTCTCAGTCAGCATCTTACAGTGCAAGCTCAAAATGATGTGGTTATCCCCATTCACTGATAACAGGCTTGACTCTTGTCCTCTTTGTCATCTCTTGGCCCTGCAATGAGCCTTTTTTCAAAAAAAGCAAATGCGACCCCAGCCTTGCTTGTGCACTACTTGACTTTGAGAGTTAAATAGTGCCCTCCTATTTACCAGCAGTGCTTCAGGAGCACCGAGGGGCCACTCAGAGCCGGGCCCTCTGTGAGCATTGAAGAAACTCACAGCTACAGCAGGACCTGCCAGGTGGCAGTTTCTGCAGTCCTTAACATTCCCTTTTTTTTGTGTGGGAATAATGGGGACCCTGAAGGAGGGCTGCATTGATAGATGTGGAGAAATGTGTCTTATGGAAGGAAAAGTTACAGCCGAAACCTTTTGTTTCCCAGCCTGGTTTGTTCTCTCCATAGCCCAACAGGTGTTTCTGAGATGAGCTGAGAATCAACCTGGAAATCTCCTTATTTTAACCATGCTTTGTTGGGTAGCCCTCCCAAATGTCCTTGCCCCGACGGTCCCAAAGGCCTGGAAGAGTGGGCTGCAGTGTGGAAGGAAGGATCTGTGGTGAGCTGAGAGCTGGTGTGGCTGTTCCAGGCTCTGGCTGGGGCTGGAGAGGACTTGCTTGTTTGAAGGCAGTGCTGGGTTCTGGAGAGCTGTTTCTGGTGGGGTTGTGCACTGCCTGATTGCTTCCCCGGCTTCTGTGCAATCTATTTCTCCTTTTTCATGCCAAAACCAGCTTGTAAAGCCTTTGACTCTGCTGTAGCTCAAGGGCAGCAATGTAGGAAAACAAATATCTTCTTTTAGGTTTTCTGTGCACCTTTTGATACTGTCCTGATTTTAACATTGCACAATTCTTGCAAGGCATAAAACTCCTGTTGCTTTTGGTTATTAGATGAGTTCAGTGATTCCAGCTTTGTCCAGTAGTCTTGGATTGTGACCTGTAGCTTACAGGGTGAGCAGGAAGGCTGTCCCCAAGCACTGGTAGGAAATTTATTTGTGCTTTTGCACGTGCAGCTGACTTGGATCTCGCTGCCACGCTCGGGAGCAGTATCATGAGAGCAGCTCTTGGTGTGTTGTGCTCTTGCAGTTGGTGCCTCTCCTTGGGATATCTTGTACCTCAGGGATAAGGAATTGAAATATCTTTTCATTGGGAAAGAGGGGGCTTGTGTGAAAGCTTTACCCTGGCCATGAAAGGAGGGGGCTGCAGGATGACCTGTGCTAGGAGTCATCAGGCACCTCCTCTGATCCGCAGGTCAGAAATGAAGGGCCTGTTTCTCTGAGCAGATGAAAATACACCAAGGTACAGCCAGATTTCTAAGAAGTTTCAACACCTACTTGCAGTGTTTCTTTCCTTAACTCCCCCCAGCAGTTGGAGGTCACATGGAACACCCTTCTTCATGGAATTGAGCTGCAGATTGAAAAACCCGCTGCAGTAGATTGTGAGCAGGTTTCTGTTTTGACTTTTCAATTTATATCACTGAAGACAAATTTTATTAGTAAAATCCTGGGCAACTCAGCAGAGGATTTTTAGGCTCTGACTGGGTGCCTGGAGCTGCATTTCTTTGAACTGTCTTTGAGAGGAACTGCAGCTGTATAAATGGATGAAGACTGTGGAAAGAAACTATAAATATGGCTTTATTAAGGTGGGCTTTTAAATCAAAGTGACTTTTTGAAATATTTTAATGAACCTTAAAAACTATTTTGCAGCTCTTTCCAACAGTTATGTTACTTTTCAGCAATAGGGAGGAGGGGGATGTTAGTGAGGGAACTGTGGCTGTTGCACCCCTGGCAGTGGATGGGCAATGCCTTTCCCATGGACTCTTTAACCTTGGCCGGGCAAAACAACTTGACGTGACCAGGGGCCAGGCTCCTGTGCTTCTTCTGCTACTCATTTTCATGGTGTCAATTGTACCTAGGGCTAGACAGATACCACTGGGTGATGTTGGGGTCAGGGAGTGAGGAATCTGGGGGCATTTGAGACATTTCCTGTTGCCCTGCAGCTCTTTAGATGGGCAGTGGTGGATTGTGCTTTACCAGGGCTGTGACAAACTCACTCAGTAGATGTCTTCTTGCTAGAAGTACATTGAAAACAACGATTTAGCACAAAAAATGTGCAAGTGTAGCTTGATGGTGGTTTAGTGCCTTATATTCCCCTCATGCTCTTGTCACAGAGAGTTTAGGATCTTTGCTTAAGTGCACGTGGCAAGGATGTGAAGTCCACAAGCCAACTGGTACTTTGTGTTGGCTGTCCTGGGAGTTAATCCTGGGCTCCGTGAGCACCACTGAACTCTTGTCCTTAGCAGCTGGGAGCCAGTGAAACTGTAGAAGAAAGTGGGGCTTTACATCAGAAAAGACACGTCCATTCCAGCTTAAACACGTCTCCACATCCTAATGACTCCAAAGCTGGCTCCAGTGAAATCCAGGGAGACTTGGTCTGAAACAGGCAGAGGGTAGAGCAAGAGGAAGGTGGAGGGATATGGGTGGGCATTGGAAAGTCAGGGCTGAGCAAACCACTGGCAGTTCTGTCTTGTTTATTCTCCACCAGAATACCATGTCTTTGACTGGACAAGGATCTTCACCGAAGGCCAAGGCCGTAGCATGAGGGAAATCCTTCAGAAAGCTGCTCAGTAGTAGTAAAGAGTGTAAAAATAGCTGCGATGGAAGTGTTTTCCTCTGGGCACACACACGAGGGTGTGTGCACATGGAGAGGCATCTGTGTAAGTGAATGTGTAAAAGAAGAGGCACTGGAGTGCATCCTCCAGAGGTGGGCTGAGCTGGGATTTCCTCTCAGCAGAGCCTGATGAGAAGACGTTCTGTAGCATCTACAGGGTTCTGTTGCAGAGGCAGAGGTGTTCCAGATCTACTGTACCATTGTGGTGAAAATGCCCTTGGTTTTTGGCACAAAGGCAGCCACTCTTTTTTTATTCAAGTGTCACATTTTACCCACTTGCATTTTCCTGCTTGTATGTTTTGGCTTTTGACCAGGGCCTCGGGCTATATGTGCTCATCTGGTTTTGATAAAACACTGAACTTAGACAATACATCTTCTTGGACATTTCTTCCTGTTAGATTCAAGTGTGATACAAAGCAACCAGTCCTTGATCAGTAGCAGACACTGTTTTTATCAAGCATTGTTGGATGTTCATTAGCCATGAAAGGACTGTAGGGAAAACTTGCCACAGCACAGACTCAGTACAGGTAGGTGCTTCCTCTTCTGAGCCCTTCTTGTAGGCACTTCAGAAGAGCCCCAGGCTGGACTTGGGTGTTCTTTTAAAATCCATGTTCACCTAATAACATTTAAATTATTCAGCTGGTGTTTATCTTTCTTCTTGCACAGTCTTGTTAGTCTGCTAAGAGAGATTAAATGCTCATGAGATATTGAACAGTGACAGATGAATGGGAGTAGCAGCTTCATTAGAAACCGTTTACTCATCCCAACATTTAGGTAGCATGAGAATGTGCAGTGCAGTAAAATATTGGGTAAAAAGCTGAGTAAAAACAGGATTTCTCGTGGTCTGCCCAAGGAGCTTGTGTGATCCAATTGTGAGTCTGTCAGCCTCTGTGATATTCTTAATATATGCAAGGAAAGGATGTGCCACTACTGTGTTTGTTAGACAGTGATCTAAAGGTGTTCATGTCACTCCAGTTCATCTGTTTACCTGTGCATCTAGCACTCATTTATACCAGTCATCCAGGCTCCCCTGGTGGAGCAGGGATTGGGGGGAAAGTGGGATATCTCCAGAGGGCTGAGCATCCCTGCTCATGGATTTGATGCCTGGCAAATGCACCAGATGCTGCAGTGTCAGCACAGGGGGTTAGTGATGCTGAGTGAGCTTGGAATGGCTGCTCTGTGTGTCTGCACCACCCCTCGAACTGAAATTGCCTTCAGTCCTGGACCTGTGTCATTCTGGCCCGTCCTGCTCTGCTGGGGTGGGCACAGGGGCTGCTGGTGGGGATCCCTGGCATTAGCCTGTGATGCTCATTGTCATTGCTGTCATACAATGTCCGGCTCTCAGCTCTTCCAGCAGGAGTGGTCTGTGAAAGGGTGGAACTCCAGGGAAACTCTCTGGTGGAGTTGTTCCGTGTGCTGTTGGAAGGCTGAGTTGCACAGGAAGATAAAAGACACCCACCACTGCTGTCAGGGCTTCCAGCCTCACCTGGGGCTCTGCCAGGCGTGTCTATCCAGTGTGAGGGAGGCTGAGGCACCACGCAGGCCTCTTTGGTCCCAGCTTTTTATCTCTTTATGTCTCACCTCCCTTCCTCCATCCGGTGGGTGAGAGGAGGGTTGTGTGCACCTCTCTGCAAACTTCCTCAGACATCCGATTAAAAACCATCTCCTCGTGGCATATGGGAGAGTTGAGCCATTCAGCCTGTTCTGCTGCAGGGTTACAATCCTGGAGCTTTTTTCTGTCTTGTTTCTGGGTTTATGGATATTCAAACTTGGGGTTGAACACTTAAACTTTTATGGGAAAGGCTGGTAGAACTTAAGATGCTATTTTTGCAGGTTTTTCTCACCATGAAACTGAGTCTTGCCATCCTAAATACTGTACTCACATAAATAAATGTGGTAGAATCCCATTTAATTTGTATGAGTTGCACTCCCTAGAATCCTCTAGGCTATTTGAACAGATGACAAGCCAGAACCCAGAGTTTTCCCCTAATTTTCCAGCTGTGCAAATCCAGCCTTGGATATTAAAAAGACTAAGTCTCGTTAGACCTTTTCGTCTCCTGTATCTTGACCAATTTGCTACAACAATCAAAGATCTGGTTCTCGGTGTTGTAACTAACCAGTGGTTTTTTTTAGTCGTATCTTAATCCTCAAAGGCAAGACATAACTCTCAGAGCTGACTAGTTTTTCAGTGACACTGGAACACATGAGAGACCCCCACTAAATGTGTCTCCAGGTCCTGGGATTAGAAGGCAGCTGACGATGTTCATTAATGGCACACAGGATGAGGGGGAAACCCTGTTTGCACTCCCTGCATTGACTGTTCCAGTGATTGTAATGTGATTTTATTTTTGCCTGTATCATATGTACATGGCACAAGAAGAAATACATCACAGAGGTTCCATTTTTTGGAAGTGTCTCATCTGAGCCATCTCTGGTTTCAAAAATGAAGTTGCTTTTAGAGAAACCATACAAAACCCTTGTCAAGACTTCTATGAAATACTATTGTGTCCTAATAATAACTTCTAGCTGGAAAATCTTGGCATCCTGCAGTTTAGGAAAGGGTTTTAAAATTCACCTTCAGTTTTTGGGCAACAGGCAAAACATGTGGCTCTGTTTAGGAGCTATTTTCGTTAAGGCCTGACAATACAGGATGATAAAATACAGCTGCATTGTTTAAACTTTCAATTTAATTTCTGGTTTGTGTCCAGGTTGTTTCATCAATATGGCGCCATTCATTTCAAAACAAAGCCCTTGGAAGGGTCTCTGTTACCCCACCATTGATCAAGAGGGTGTTAAAATGTAGGGCCTAATTATGTTCTGGCTTGCTTGGAATCCCAAAATTGGAATTTTATAACTGTCAAATTTGCAATCAGGGTAAGTTTCCATGACAATTAGTCAGAATTATTAGTGCTTTTGTTGCCAGGGAGTTATAACTGGTGGTGGTGGTTCACTTTTCAAGGCTCAGTGAGTGTCAAAGGCAGCATTTATCCTACAGAAGAGCCATGTGGCTACAACATTGTCTACACGGAACTGCACCCAAACCCCTACTACTGTTGCAGTCATTTTTTTCGGTCCTCCAGGGCTGAGTGGCAGCCACAACCTCTGCTGCAGGCTCTGCAGGTGTCATTAACCATGGGCTCTGCCTTCTTGAAGATGGGACTCGAGGAATTGTGGTGTGAGAAAGTTCATCCCTGAGCTTAGCGTGGTGAGGGCTGGTACTCAAAAGGCTGTGGATTTTGGTCAGTTGTTGCTTTGAATTTTTAAAATGAGCCAAACAGAAACATCTGTACAACCTGTCTGAGGAGCTCTCTCTTCTCAGCCTCACTGACCCCTTACTCACAGTTAAAGCTCTTTTGTTGAGTATGTGATGAGCTGGAGATGTTTGCCCAGGTAGGAATTCCTTCTTAGTGTAGCTTTAAAAATGTTTAAAAAAATACAAAAGGGGGAAAAAAAGAAAACAATTACAACAACAGGCAAAACCAGGCCCAAAGACACATTAAAGCTGAGATATGTCCCCTATGCTGTCTTCATCTTCGCATTTGTTAAACCCCTTCCCAGGGGTGGTGAAAATCACCCTCTCCGTGTGCCTGCTCTCCCCACACTGCCTGTTCTGTCCCCCAGCTCAAGTGTCCCTGCAGCCACATGGTTTGAGGAATTGATCTCCTTGAAAAATAATCAGATAGTGTTTTCAGAGCAGCTTGTTTTCAGCTCTCCCCTTCCTCTCTGGCAGAGTGTTCATCCATGAGGTGCAGATGTTCTAAAAGGAAGGTGGCAACTTCAACCAGTTAAACTCATGCACTGCTGCTAACCTGCTATCAGACTATCACCTCTGGTTTTCCCCAGGCAGCCAGAGCCTGCCTTTTTCTCTCACAACGTCTCTTTTTCTCTTAGAACACCTAGAACATCCCTGTGTGCACTGACACACATTTACCTGGATTGTCGTGTGATTGTTTTTGACAAAAAGATCTGGAATCCACCTTTATTGATACAGGGTCCAAGTTGTTCAAACCCCTAATCCTGCAGAGTGTTTGCCCTGGAAGAAAGAGGGATTGTAATCAATTTTGCTTAATTAAATCAACCTAAACTAATTGTCAGATAATAAAATAGTGTTGGTCAGCTCATAAAACAGAAATGAAGATTAAAAGAGCAGTTGCCATGAACAGGTGGTAACTCTGTTTCCAAGTTAGACCACATTACTCTCTGGCACAGAATCTCTGAGAATACCTCATATTCTACGGGTTTTTTCAAAAAATGTTTATGAAACTTATAAAATATAGAGCTCATTTTATAACCAATTTTCTATCTCACCTGCCAAGAGCAGTGAGGGTTGAGCCAGCACAAGGCGGATGCAGAGATTTGGGCAGTTGTCCAGAAATGGATTCCCTGCACAGGGCTGTGGAATACATTTCTACCTTTGACTGGCCTTACTTTTGCAATTCTTGACATTTAGTTCTTGTTTTCTTGTTGCTATTACAGAGAGGACTTGTAAACATCTTTTTTCAATGTCGTTAATCTTGAGCTGACACTCTTGTGCAAAGGGAGAAACTTCCTGTGCACGCTGGGGATGCTGTTTAACTCTAGATGAATCTTGAGTTGGTAACAGGATCCCTCTGCATTGGGTCTTTGGTATTTCTGTTGACTCTGCAGATCTTGCAGAAGGCATCAAACATTTATCTAATTTTAGCTGGAAAAGACTAAGCTGGAATCTTTGTCTGCTTCTCAAAGTAGAAGCAGAACTTGGTGGTTTGCAGTTGCTGTTAATGGTTGAACAATGGAAGAAAATTTATTTTACAGTGACTATTATGTTTTTTGGTTAATAATGCAAAACCACGTGGCTCTGAGCATTCTGTTATGGCCTGCAGGTAGTGTGGAGGCTCTGTAGTGGTGGAGCTCATTGCACAGCTCATTGCCATTTTCTGTGACCACCCACTCCCCAAAATCTCATGCAAGATGCACTTGGTTGTTCTTATGTGAAGTCCTCAAAGCTGGTAAAGCACTGAAAGATTGGATCAATTCTCTTCCACGTGAGCCCTCCTCTTTCAGAGGACACAGTCACAATCCCTCTGCTGCACTGACACAGCTATTGGGGTTCTGGCTGCAGGGACAGTCTCCGTGCCAAGGGGGTGTTTCTGGGGAATGCCCCACCTGAGCACTTCAGCTGCACAAGACGCTCTGTGCAGCCTTGTAGCCTCCAGCATCTTGTCTGGGGACTTGACCTGGCTTTAATTCTTGGGCACATACTGCTTTGGGACCTGTCGTGACTTTTCTCTTCATCCACTTGTCCCACACTTGCCCAGCATTAAGGGAGCATCTGCTGGGAGTTGCACCAGCACTCGAGTCTCTATTTCCCTCAGAGGATGGGAGATGGGTTTGGATGGGAGATGGGTTCCGGGGGAACGTAACACCGTGCCTGTGGGACTGTCCTCAGCCCGTTATCACCGCTTGTGTGCTTTAAAGCTTCAGGTGATACAGAGGAGCTGGAGGAATATTAAAACCTCGCTCCTCCAAAGAAATGTGTGTTCAGTGAGGTTTTGAGGGTCTTAAGGGAACCTAGAGCAGACTGGCACTGGTGTGAATGCAGCAGCACTTCCTCCCAGTGATGGGTGGGAGGACTGTAAGCAAGGCTGCTGCTCAGCTTCCCAGGCATGTGCACAAGGACCCCAAACTAACAAAAACCATATTATCTGATCTTGTTTGTTTGTTTTTAATGTGATGTTTCTCGACACTGGTACAACAAACACGCTCTTGTAAAATCTTGCAACAGTTGTTTGTAGTTAGTATCTTCAAGATGGTTTTATGTGTGCTGATCATGACTAATATCCATCTCTTCAATGTGATCGTCACCCTCCAGTGCTGTGGGAAGTTTTTCGTACTAAGACAATTATTTTCTCAGCTTGTTTAGCATTTTTCTTTTTCCTTTTTCACTCTTCTACTCATAAAACACAGATAGTGATTTGCTCATGTGTTGTGCTTTCCAGATGAAAGTGCTTTGTGGTTCACAGACTTAAATAATTAAGTCTTCCCAGACCTCAGGCTGGTTATAAAGGCAGCGGGAGTTGTCATCTCTGGTTCTACACTTGGAGATGGAAGAATCTTTGGAGACCAGTTAACCAGCCCAGCTCACATGCTGTCCCTGGCAGAGCTGGGGGCAGACATCCCCTCTGAAGTGTACTCTGTTTCTCTAAGCATCAGGAGATGCTGCTGTGCCCATACTGCTGAAGGTCTTTCCCCCACCTCGATTCCATCTCTTCTTCTTGTCACAGACTTGTTTTTTAGCATATGAGCAGGCTGCTGGGAAGGTGCTGGGTTCTTCTTCCCATGGCTCAGCCAAAAAGACAGCAGCTGCTCTCCCTCCTTCAGCCTGGGGCCGTTTTTTCCCCCCAGTGTGGAAGGGAGGCAGTGACTGCTGTTACCCCCAAAAACACCCCAAAACCAACCCCAGCCCCTTTCACCCTTAAGCAGAGTGGATGCTGCAGCCTGTCTCATTCAGTGGGTTTCACAGAATATTCCGGGTTCAGAGGGACCCACAAGGATCATCGAGCCCAGCTCTTAAGGGAATGGCCCATGCAGGGATCAAACCCATAACCCGGGTGTTCTTTGCACCATCAGAGCCAACCTCTTTTTCTGGTTTGAGGTTTCAACCTCGGCTTTGTCTGTGCTTGTATTTCTTGGAAGCATCGTCTCCCGTGGCAGCAGGGCTGCTCCCCAGGCTCCTTTCAGCACTCGGGAGAGCCGTGTGTGTGCAGGGCTTGCCGGGGGTGGGATGGGGGAGATGCAGGAGCGCAGGACAGTGTTCTCTGTGCTGAGCCAGGCTCTGCCACGGTCCCCTGATAATTGCCTTGTCTCCCCCGCAGGTTCTCCTGGCCGCCAGCACCGTTTCTTTCCCAACCAGGACCGTAAGTGGGCAGAGCCCAAGAGTGAAGTGGGGGGCACTCCGGGGTGGGGGGCTGTGGCAGCCAGGGCTGCCCTTTGCTTGTGGGGAAGAGCTTATGGGAGGGGGTCTGTGAGTCTCTGCCTGCTCTTTGCCTCAGTTTCCCTCAAGCATCTGGAGGGCAGGGAAGAGGGGAGCTGGGAATGGCCAGCTCCTCTCAGGGAATTGCCCAGGCAGTGCCTGGGAAGGGCCATCCTGCTTGCATTTTCCTAGTTTTTGCTTGGATCGCTGTCTGAGAGGGGACACCAAGCTCCACACACCCTGGGTCTGTCCCTTTGGTGCTCTCCTTGCCATTAAAACTCACCCCCTGGTTTCCCCCGACCTGCTCATGCTCCCCATCAGGCTCAGTGTGTGGAGGAGAGCCAGAACTGGGGTTGGCTTGATGAGGTGAGTGCTCAGAAGGACGTGGCTGTGAGCTGGTGTGCTATTGCAGGCTCTCCCATGAGGAGAGAGGTTCCTCAGCCCTTGGCATCCAGCAGCCTGTTGGCTGAGTGCTCTGGGACACTCTGAACGCCCTCCCCGGAGAGAACCAGAATGGTTTTCACGGTTGAAAGGGAATGAAACTTACTTGTTGTCTGCTGGTGCATGAACTGTGGGTCTCCAAAATGAATGGTTAAAGGGGTTTAAAGATCTCTGGTGCCTGTGCAAAAGCTCAACCAGGGTTTTTAATTCAATCACGTATATCCAATAGCAGTTAATCAAGGAGAAGCAGGAATTTCCATGGGGGTCTTTGTACCTTGTGGCCATGTGCAGGTTCTGTGGAAGATGGAAACCACGGGACCCCTGAACAGCACATACTGTGAGCACAGCAGTTACTCCCAAGTGCTGGTTTGGGAAAGCTCCCCCTGATCTCTCTCTCTGCTCCCCTTGCTGAACACACACTCAGCAGAAAAATCAGTGACCCGCAGCCCAGAAGCTCCTATGAAGCCTCAGATTAGGAAAAGCCTTGGTCTTCTGGCCCCACGCTCTCTGGGGATGTGCTCGGTGCTCTAGCTGCAGTTCCTCTGGGTGTGCTCTGCCCATGGATGGCACAGAACATGCCACTGCCTCCTCGTTATCCATGGCTGTCCAGTGTGGGATTGGCTGTTGGTGGCCGTGCCCTTTCCAACGTGTACCCTGTTTGAGGTCCACAGAGAGCACGAGTAGTCCTTCCCCTACACAGCACAGCCCTCTGAGGAGACAAGATAGTGAATTCTTTGGAACTGTGGTTTACTCCATTGTGCACTGTCATGCGCTTGTAGGGCTTCATCCAGACAAAATGTGGCTGATGCTCTTCTGCTAACCTGCCAGCGGGGTTAGAGCACCTTGGCTGGGTGTTTGTGATGGCTGTGGTGGGTGTTTAAGATAATCAGAAGGGTGGAACACCTCTCCTATGGAGACAGGCTGAGAGAGGTGGGGTTTTTCGGCCTGGAGGTGAAAAGACTCTGAGGAGGCCTCATTGTGGCCTTCCAGTACCTAAAAGGGGGCTTATAAAAAGGAGGGAGGGGGACTTTAATACAGGCTGATAGTGACAGGACAAGGGGCAATGATCTTAAGAGGACAGGTTTAAATTATATGTTAGGAAGAAATTCTTTAGTCAGTGGGTCAGGCCCTGCCACAGGTTGGGCAGAGAAGCTGTGGCTGCCCCATCCCTGGAAGTGTCCAAGGCCAGGTTGGACGGGGCTTGGAGCAACCTGGGATAGTGGAAGGTGTCCCTTCAGGGGGGTTAAAACCAGATGTCCTTGAAGTTCTCTTCCAAGCCAAACCATTCAATCATTCTATGATTTATAGATTGGTTGGGTTTTGGAGGGTTTTTTTGATTGTGCAAGGAATTCTCCTTATTGGCAAACTGGCCTGGGATTCCTCTAGTTATCCAATGTTTGAAGGTTTCTGTCTATGGTTTGCTCTTAGTCACTTAGCTTCCACATGATATGCTGATTTTTGGGCTGCAGGCTAAACTCTTTGGAGGCACAGGGCAGGAAGGCAGGGACTTACTGCTTGAATTGGGTTATGGGCTTTTTCTGCACCTTGATGATCTGCATCCCAGTGCCTTGGGAATGCCACTCCAGGCATCTGGCCCACTGCCTCAGCAGGTAATACAGTGTTGTGTTTACTACTGGAAGGCTTTCAGAAGTGTGAGTTGCTGCTGTATTTCTCGGAGGGACAGGAAGGGCTGTGTGGTTTCTGTAATGCTGTGACATTCCTCGTGGGCTCATGAGCTCTGTGGTGTAGAGAGTTGTGCAGATGCCTCTGGCTGCACCCAGGCACTTCCAGCCCTACCCAAGGTGGGTGTCTCTGCCTGGTGTTTGCTGTTGGCTGTTTCTGAGGCTTCAGCTTATCAGAAACTTTAGTTTCAGAGAGTGAAGTGGAATTTAAACTATCTGAATAAAGTCCTTTGTGTCAAATCAAATGAATTGTTAAAGTGAGGCCAGATTTGTGGAGAGAATCAATCTTTTTTATTAGATCAACTGATGTGGAAAAGCAGACAAACTTGCAGGCATAATAACCCTTCCCCTGGCTTGTGTTTGTATGGCAAGAATGAAGGGACCTGTCTTCTAGGGGAGACTGTGCTGTGGGATGTGCATTCACTCTGTTCCTCAACAGTCTGGGTCTGAACACAGACATGGGGGGCATTTTTGGGTGTGCCTGTACACTTTTTGTGTAGAAAACCTTGTCCCCCTCTGTGTTTGGACACTAGATGTTCCTACAGAACAAATAATGGGCTCTGCTCTGCAGCTGACTCGTGCAAGTCTGGGGCTAATTACTGATTCCCTCTGTGCCTCCATTTCCATCTGTGAAGTGTCACAGATGCCCACCATTCATAAATCGCTTTCAGATTTCCAGATGAGGTGCTGTGGAAGTGTAGAATAGCATTAGTTTATGCATATTGTGCTAGAGGATAATGTAAAACACATGCGGCAGAAGAGCCTCCCAGATGTGTCTCTTTCAACTGCAAAAGGCAAGGCCTGGGCTGATGATTTAGCACAGCACTAATTGGACTCAAATAGGAGATTGCTTTTGTACTGATGCAATTGTCACCATTAAAGTCGTCATTTACCACCAGTTTTTGGAGATAGCCCGGTTATTTCCTGTTGAGGAGAACTGTAGTGCCTTGAGTTTCAAAGCCCAGCAATTTATAGCAAACACCGACATTTTTTCGGCGTCCCCCACGCTGCTGTTCCTCCCCCGATGGAAGGGGACTGGGCCATGGTTTGCTTTGAATGTGCTTGGCCTCCAGTTGCACTTAGCACCTTTTGCTGGCATATCCTAATCTCAAAGCAGAGGCATCCGAGTCATTTCCAGTGCCATTCCTGGGTGTTGCACACACAGGAATCCCTGTTTACCGATAAGGGAAGCTGTTCCCGTGGCTGGGAGCGAGTGAGTGCCTGGCAGCTGTTCAGCATTAAGTCAATTCTCAAAGTTTAAAGGATTTGTGGGCTGTGATGGTTTGGGTGCAGGCAATTATCTCCGGTGAAGTGCTTGAGAGGGTCTTGCAGACACATTTGGTGGAGAAAGATGAACTTACACAGTTAAGAGCTTTGATTTGATGGAGTGCCCCCAAGTTTCCATATTGTGCTGTTGGGGCTGAACTCTCAGTGGGTATGAAACCTAGGAGCTCTTTGACTGCCGGAGAGTTATTGTTGTTCCGTCCAGTTGCAACCTGGCCCTGTGCTTGTTCTGAAGTGCCAAAATCACGGCTGTTGCCAGTGGCATCACGTGGCACCAGGCACCAGTGACTGCACCGAGCCTCTAAAGCTGTCCTCGAGCTGTGGCATCTTAAAGCCCTGGCTGGAGCTTGTTTGCCAGTGTATTGTTGCCTGGTGCTCAGAAGTGATGCTGAGCTGTTGTGAGATGGTGGTGTAGGGTTGGAGGGGAGGAAGGTGTCTCTGGAGATCTCCAGTTCCTCCTTGGTGTGTTGCAGACAAACTCTGCCATTCTGCCTTTGGCGGTGTTGAACTTGCTGGCTGTTTTCTGTGTTCCTCTCCAGTGCTCAGAGGGAGGGTCAGAATTCACTGTCAAATCCTCCACAGCTGTGAGGGTAACATAATCTTGAGGCTGAGTGCATGGGGTGACAGGCACGGGGGAGAAGGTTGGCTCACACCAGCCTTACCCAATGCTTGCCATGTTCCAGGAGAAGTCTCCCCGGTGCTGGACCTTCATTCATGGGTCTAAGTTTGACATTTAAGGCATTTTTAGGAGAGTTTCAAGGTGGAGGCAACTAGAACCTCAAAATGAAGCTCCTCAAACTGCCACCAGTGTGATGTCTCTTGGGGGACGCTTCCACTGGGGTGCTTATTGTGTGTGTATATCACAAATCGGAGAAAGCACCAATAGGTGATGGTGGATAAGGGCCTGGTCCCATCAGAAAGTAAGTGGATCCTCAGGTTTGGGAAGCATTTAGTGAGTTTTGTGTTAAAATAACAGGGTGTGGGAATCCTGGAAAACATTTTGATTCTGGATATCCTCCGATTTTTCAATCTAAAATGAGTTGGAGGTGTAGCTGTTTTGAAGAGTTAGAAATCTGACGCTGATCTGTGCCTGGCTAACCCCAAGCAGATATTTCCTTTAATAATTTTTCTTCCCCCAGAAGTTAACAAGGAAACAACAGAAAAACAAACCCAAACAAACAGTCCTTTGCACAGCCTTGTGCTCGCCACTAACGTGATGCAAGTGTTACCTTGTCCTTTCTGTTATGGGGCCCAGATGATGGGAGGGATTTGCTGGGTCCCCGGACACCCCACTGTCCCTGGGTGTCTCAGAGAGCAAAATCACTGCTGCAGACGAATGTGGAAGGGGTTCCTCTTCCTGCTGCTCAGTAAGGACCATTGCAGAGCTCCGGGGGATTTAGAGAAAGGCCAGCAAAGGGTAATGAGCAGCATTCCTGCATCCTTGAAGCATTTCAGTGCAGCTCCCGAGTGCTGAGTGATGGTCATTAGGGCTGTGCAGAGCCCCAGGGAGGAGGGAAGTGTGGGAGAAGGGACAAACCTGAAGCTGAAATGTTGACATGAGAAATCAAACCTCTGCAAAAGTGCCCCTGGCAATAGGAATAATAACCAGAGTGCATTTGCTGTAGAAAGCATGGACAAACATAGTATTTTGATGTTCAAGGAGCCAAGTTCTTCTGAATTCAAAGCATCCTTCTCAGTGGCTTAAACAACTGTTTTCCGTATTGGTATTGCAGCTAATTTTTTGTCGAGGCTAAAGGAAACCGGTGGTAAATGTTCTGGGTGAGGAACAAGTAGAGCTTCCTGAATGGCACATGTTGGTGGGTTACAGGGACTCGGTGCAGAGAGGGGGTGTCCAACCACAGAGCTGTCCTGCAGCCTTGCAGGCAGAAGTAATAAAACTCGAAGCAGGGGTAGAACGCAAGGTCAGAAATCCAAACTGGAAACAAGATGCATATTTTCTATACAGTGGTTAACTTTGGATGCAGTTCACTAAGGAAACCTTGGTTGTCTGGCTCTGGAGGGTCTTTATGAAACACAAACTCCAGCTAAGCACACGTTGTTTGGCTCAGGGCTGTGAGAGATCCTCTGACCTGTGATACACAGGTGCAGAACCAATATTGTGGGAGTCCCTGCAGACTTCACAATGAGCCTAGATTGGAATGTTTCCTTTGTCCTGTCTGCTTCCTTACTTCGTGTTACACTACTCCATATTTTGACTGTGTTTTCCCCCTGATTGCCCCTCCCAGCAGGGAAAAGCAGTCTCTTCTGTAAGGGATGTGAGACCATCTCAGTTCAAGGTGAACTTTTGAGCATGGTGGAGTTCCCATGTGTTCTTCCACTGGGGTCAGGTCCCATGGATTATCTCTCCATGTCACAGATCATGGAGCAAGAGAGAAATTAGTCTAAGTGTGGGCATGAGGTGCTGGATTTTGGCGTAGTGAGGACTGGACGAGCTATAGGAGTGTTTTCCCCTGGGGAGGAGCCCCAGGCCCTGTGGGCTCTGTGCCCTCAGCGTCCTTGGCAGGAAGGCCTGGGGACTCCCTCCATTTGATTTGGGGACTATCTTACTGTGAGAGGTCTGTAAATACATATTGCTCATACTGCACAAGCGTCTTTATTTTCTGTCTCTTTATTTGCTTTGGCTGCTTTACTGCCGTGCACTGATGCCGTGGTGGATCAGGGGAGGCTTGTGTGGTGCAGTAGCAGGAGTGCTGAGCACCCACAGTACCAGCAGCACCACTTGGAGCTCCACACTCAGCAGGGCTTTAGCAAACCCAGGCTGGACAGGTCCAGTCTTTATTAGCAGTGTAACTTCAGTCCTTGGGCAGTGACACTGGGCTACACGAGGAAAATATCCTTGGTGTTTCTGAAAATAAAGAGAATACGTTTTTAGGCAAAGGTGTTGCATCAAAATGCAGCTCTTCCCTCTCAGCCTTCCTCTGGCGGGTGAAGATGGACTGAAGACAATTCTCACAACTCGTGGTTGCCTGTGCATAAATGATCATGGTCTAATTCCACATGCACGGGCCTGACCAGCAGAACGGCTCTTTGGGGCTGGGGAAGAACACAAACCCCGAGTGCAGTGAGGCATAATGTGCATGTGTGAAATTTGAAATGAAAAACAGGAGTGATGTGAGCTCTTAAAGAATAGACCTGGGCAAATAATGGAGGGGTTTTGGGTTCATTTGCCAAATCAAAAAATTGGAAAGAAAAAGTATTTGGAAGAATCTGAAATGGAAATTTTTGAGGTTTTGACACAACAGAATAACTAAAATATGGGTTTGGTTCAACTGAAATTTTCATTTGACCCAAACTACACCATTTAGTTTTACGTAAGACTATTTAATTAGTTCATCTAATTTTTCAGTGAGATTTGAAATAAATGCTATTTCATGACTTAAGACTGAAACATGTCATTCAGAAAGCGTGAAAAATCATTTAAGAAAAAAACCCTGGAGAGAATATTGCAAAAATTTAAAAAATTCCACTCTTTTTTTTTTCACTTGAAACAATGCACCAAATTCAATGGAGCTTCTCGAATAGTAGTTGTTACCCCAAAAGTGCTTTTTGTGGTAAACTTTCTTTTCACTCAGTTTTGCTGGTTTTTGTTCTTACAGACATTTCAAAATCACAGAATCTCATGATAATGAAAAAATATTTATTGCTTATTAAGGGGAAAAAAGCCTTTTCCTGTTTAACAAGGTAGAAGAAAGTAGACACAAAAATGAAGTATGAACGCTTTACAAGCGGAAAAGGATCAGATAGCAGTTCTCATAAGAAAGGAAATTTGAGCTGCTTTTTAAAGATAGCCAGTAAAGTTAAGGGTAAGGGTTGTTATAATAGAGATATGAGAGAGATTACAAATGGGGGAATTTTGGCAGTGATCGGGGTCTCCTTGCAGAGATGGTGAATTATCTGGAATGAAGGTAAAAAGGCAAAAATATTCTGTAGGTGTTCTGTTTCATATTGATAGGCAACCTAATAACTCACAATTTCCAGGTGAAAATAAAACTTTCCAGCCTGCAGAATCCTGATGGGAAAACTGTGGGAAAGAACAAACCCTGTTTGTCAATGTGAGACCATCTTTAAATTCCTGTGAGCGCTCCACTCTGCTCTCCGAGATGCTGTCGTGGGGCTCTGGCAGTGCTGCTCCGACCTCGGGGTTAGAGGAACTCTGTGTCCTGAGTGGGGTTTGGGGGCTGGTTTTGGTGGCTGTTGGGCACAGAAAGGGGGCAAGAAGGAAGGTCTCTGTCCTTTCTCCCCCCTTCCTTCCACGCTTCCCCGTGGATGAGACACAGCCGGGCTGAGCAGGGGATGCAGAAGGGCCGTGCTGTGTCAGGACAGGGTGCAAGGTGAGGCTGTGGCCAGGTTGGAGCCTGCAATGTTTGCAAGTCAGCCAGAACACAGATTTCCCCTCTGGACACGTGAAATGCTGGGGAGAGAACGGACCAGCAGCTCTTCTCTCGGTTGGGTGCCTTGGCCAGTCTGTCCCAGGTCCTGGCTCTGCCAGACCCTGCCGGTCCAGGGCCCTTCTCTCCCACTGGCTTTGCCAAAAGGTGACCATTTACAGTGCACGCAGCAAGTGAACATCGTGGCACTGAACTGAGTCTTTGTGATCCTCCACTAAACAACACTCTGAGAGCTTCTCCTTGCAGAGAATCCTTCCCCCGTTCACTGGGAGCAGAGCTGTGGCCGGGGCTGGTGGGAGCCCTTCCCTCCTGCAGCCCTCCACACCTCTGGTTGCGGAGCCTTTGCTCCTCAGACCCAGGCTGTGGGGACACGAGTGTCCCTCCTGTCCGTGCCTCCTGTCAGCCTTTGCCTCTCGCTTGCTCAAAGCCCCTTACAGAGCTGCACATACAGCCGGCTCTAAACAAGCACAATTAATAAAGCCTATCTAGCCAACATCTGACTCTCATTAGAGGAAATGTGTTGAAAAAACAGATCCCAGGTTGGCTGTGATTTATGGCTCGGGCCTGCTATCCTTCACAGGCACTGGCGAAAGCTTTTGCAAAGGGCCAGAACATAAACTACTTAAGGAAACTCAGTAACCATGTAAAAAGGCTGGAAGGGTCAGATCAGACAAATTAAAGAGAGGTGGAGATGCGAGCCCAGGCTGAGTGTCCCACACTGAGGGCCACCTAGGTAGGCACAGGGGATCTGTGTTCATATTTCTGCTGTGGAATTTGACTTGAAATCCCCTCTGTGCCAGTGTCTGAACATGTCACCAGTTCTTTTTCTGGCTAAACATGTGTGTCTGTGTGTGGCAGTGAGGGGATGGAGGGGTCAGTGATCCAGTGGTTTCTCTTAAGTGTCCAAATAGAACATGTCTGGTGCATGAGGTCCTGGGTGCTCACTGAGCTGGCAGTAGCAGCTGTGCTTCCCTCTTCCCTGGGGAGTGTCCATCCTTATCCTTTTCTCAATGCAAAGAAACACGGTTCCCTGGACTAATTCAGCTGACTTCACCCATGCTCTTCCGGAGTCGCTCAGAGACTGCTCTGAACTTGTCCTGGAGAAAGGTGTTTGCTAGAAAATCTGGTTTCTTGCTTGCTTTGACAGAATTTCCTTCCATCTGGGCCTGCCTGAGTGGTGTGTCACTGACCCTTCTGACAGTCCCCAAACCATAACTGGTGGGGCACGAGCCCTGCTCTGAGCGGCGCTGACGGGGCACTTGTGGCACAGTCAGAGCTGTGGTGTGTGTCGTGTCTCACAGAGCTGCTGTTGCATCCCCACTGCTCTGCCAAGGCTGTGGCATGGCCATGAGGCAGCTCTGGTTTGCCCCCCTGCGCTGGGGATAACCCCATTTGTCCTCTTTGTGCATGTCCGTTTCTGAGCAGTGCAGTGGAGCTGGTGGACCTTATTAGATGGAGAGGGAAGAGCTGCCAGGCAAGTTGTCTCACTAAGGTCAAATATCTGATTTCTTTCTTGGTGTATATATTACATCTGGTCCTTTTTCATCCCCTGACCTCGGATCCTTTACATTAAACAAACATTGGATGAAAGGAAAGTGAGACTGAGAGGAGGAAAGTGTGTTGTTTAGAGTCTGAGCAGGTTGAAGCATGAGCTGCAAATGTGATTCTTATGTCCCCAAGCCTGACTCTGTGCTACGCCCCATTGCATTGCAAGGTTGAAGTTTCTTGTAATGGCAAAATATGGTCTTGAAAAAATTGGCTGCAAAGATTTTATTTGTTTAAACAAAGGCTTTAGGATTCCAGAATTCTCTCCCCTTTCATATGCTAGAAACCACCTCCTCCGCCTCCCCTCTGAAATATGAATTTTGGAGTAATCCATCAAGAAAAAGAGAGACAGAGCCTTGATCCCTTGACTTCAGTTGAGCTGTGCAATTTATATCTACTGAGCATCTGGCTGCAGGGGAACTAAAAGCTCTTTTAATATTCTGCAGAGACTCTGGGTATACAAATGAGCGTGGGCTGTCAGAGCTGAGAAATGGGGCAAAGATGCCAAGAGGTTTCTTTGCTGTTTTACACAGAACTGACCTACGACCCCGTGGTGAAAGTTGGGCTGGTTCCTCTTTCACTCCCCTCCGTGCCACTGTGGTGACTGTGCTGGAATCATCAGAGCCTTTATCGTGCCTTTCTTCTGACCACGATGTGAGTGAGGGCTTTGAAGACTTGTGGGACTTTCAGCCTTGAGAGGCTGAAGAGTGCAATTATTTACCAATGAAATTATGCAAAGCAGGGATGCCAAGTTAACGAGGCACCTGAAGCCGGTCGCTCACTGCTGTAGGTCACTTGCAGGAGTGTACCCAGAGCAGAAGCTGCAGGCAAAGGGCCTGATCCCTGCTGGCAAAGCTGCAGTGCCGGAGGCACCGGCTCAGCCTTTGACCCAAGATGGGTCATGTAGCACCCTTTGGGTCACTGTTGGTATGGGCTTCATGGCTTGTTATTTTCCAGCACGTGGAGTCCACCACACCTCTGCTACATTAGGCTTTTCCATCCCTCCAGTTGCATTGCAGCTGGAGAGGAGGAATGGGAAAGGAGACCTGCTCGGACAGGAGACATGGTGGAGACAGACTGGGTGTCATGGGATATGCTGGTAACTGTCCCGTGTTCATTATCTCAATTATTTATCCTCCCCGCTGGAATATTTCTAAAACAAATCCTGCCATGTGTTTTGAGGTTGGGATTCACAGAGTGAAATCACAACTCCTTTCTCAGAGTTTAGCTGGAAAAGTACAAATCTGCCAACGAGGAATATAAGGGAAATAAGCTGTGGTTCTGTGTAGCAACAAGTGATGGATTTCTGCAGCTATGGAAAGCGTCTGCTCTGGAGTCCCAGGTCAGAGAGTGTGTGTATTTGCCCTAGTGTTAGATTTGTTTCATGAGAAATAATGATGTGAGATTCTCAAGCTCGTTTTAATAACTCAGATTGCTTTCACCCTGATCAGAAAATTCAGTTTCACAGCCCCAGGCCTTGGATGCACCAGCTGTCAGGATTAGACACTAAATACTTCAGGGCATCACAGACAGGGAAGGTATTTATTAGCCTGATTTGTCACCACCATTCTCAGGCTTTCTGCAAGGACACATAAGGACCCCAGACCCTGAAGCACTCTGGTCCCTGGTGAGACAGCTTTGAATGTCATCTCTGAAACTGCAGTCCTGAGCATTCATCTCTGTGTTTGGAAGCATTGTTCTTCTGTTGGTCAGCTAAATAAATGTCACAAGGATTTGTTGGCAGGATGTTTGCCTTAGTATGAAGATCTCTTGCATTAGGACATCCATTTTATGCATTATTTAAATGTCTTTTGGGTCCAGGCTAAGTACCTTGGGTGTGGATCTGGGTTTCCAGGCATTTCACAACAGGAAGGGGCAGTTCAAATCCAGCTTGAACTTAAGCAGTTCTCTTTCTGACCTGGGCTGCATTTTCTGTATGCTTGGACAGGCATTGCTGACACGGAGATGAGATTAGTACAAATCTCACATGCAGTGACACTGCTGCTTTCTCCCTGCTTCTGTCATTTTGTCCATTTAAGTCTGGCCTTTTCTGCTGCAAATGCACCTGAGCTGAGTCTTTGAGACACTCTTAGAGAGCAGAGAGAGCTGCTGGACCGGTGCTGTTCCTGCACCCTGTCCAACAGAGACAAGCAGTGTCCTTCCCCTGGCAGCTGGTTGATTCATCCCTGTGCAGAGGGGTGGTACAAACCCCTTTTGATGAGCTGGACTCTCCAAAGGGAGCTTAAATGTTCAGTCCATCTCAAATTCTGCACAGAGATGGTTTTCAGGCAGTTCAAGTCAATCTCTCTAAGCCTGGGGGAGTTATTAATACGTGCAAGCCAGCAGAAGGGAGAATAGGGCTCCGTGTTTGGTTTGCTCTGTAACACATCTGGTACATCTTTTGGCTCCTGGGAGCACTGGATTTATTCAGTCTTATCTTTCTAGTGGGATGAGCAAGATCAAAAGCCTGAAGCTGGTTACATGCAGAACGTAATTCCCTGTTTTACACACCACAAACAGATCCAGACCAAACAAACCTCACCCATTTCCTTCCCTCTGGGACAGTGCACTTATGGCTCTTGTATATTCATGGGCCAATTCAAGCCAAAAAATAGTGTCCAAGATCTATGGCAGAGAATAAAAATAAACAAATGCTGGGTAGAAGAAAGTCCTGTCAGTACTGACCTGTGAGGAAATCCCTCCATCTGAGCGTTCCTGAAGCATCAGATGCTTTGTTTGCAGAATGTTGTGTATTATGAGGTGGAAGCTCTAAGTCTGGCTCCTCTGGGAAGCTACACAGCTCCTCACAGAGGGCCAATGAGAGAATTCCTTTGGAAGGTCTATGCAGAGGGTGAGTGGTTGCTGTTAGCTCTCCAGCAATCTTCTTAGCCTGTAAATCACCAGGGTGGAACAGCCGAGCTCCCTGGCCCTCCAGGCCATGAGCTCAAATCTTTGTGTGACTGAGGGCCACTGGTACGTGCCATGCACTTCATGAACCCAGCAAGTGTTTGTGGGTGAAGACTGGAGAGATCCCTTGGAGCTCCCTGTGAACAGGGGACAAAGTTTGTCGGGGGAACAGCTGGATCCAGGTGTTGGGGTGATGTTAATCGGGCCAAAATCTACCTTCTACCTTTTGGGACCTTAATTTCACACTCTGCCTCACTAAACATCCCCAAACAAGGTTCATGTAACGTGGCTGTGGCTGTTGACCTGTGCAGTGGATTTGAATACTTATTTTTGCCCTAGAACTGATCTTGACTCACTTTCCCATGTGCATGGATCAAAGAGATGAGGGTCTGCAGCCTGAGGCTGTGGATTAAAATGCCAAGTACATGGAAGTTTTACATCCCTCTCGTTTGTTCTCTCTAGAATGCATGAACTGCACGAGGCTGGCAGATATGACTGAGAGGCTGAACACGCTTGAGGCCAAGGTAAGGACCTGCCTTTATTCTTCTGTTTGGCAAAAATTTCCAAGAGTTTCCCGTGAAAAACGTGTTGAATTGGCAGCTCTGGAGAGATGAGGTATCTGCTCTTCCACCTATAGTGAGGAACACGCTGTGGTGGTGGTTCTACCCCAGGAAATGGGCATCACTCACCTCTAGTCCGTCTTTTTGCCCTTCCCATGTGGGTTTGAACAATTTCTCCTTAGCCCGGTCTTCAAGTGCAATCCAGTCCTGCTTTTTTATCCCTTTCCTGAAAGATGGGAGGCTCTCATGCATAGTTTAGTGGAGACAAATGGTAAGGGGAGACCTTCACGTTGTGGGTTTTTTTCTGCAAATCATTTTAGTTTCTACCTACTGGGATTCAGATAAATTGTTCCAGTCGAGCAAGCAAGCAGCTGAGTCAGCATTCCCCTTTGATCTGTGGGCCCTCCTGTGACAGCCCACTCCTGGCTGTTAGTTATCCTGCTTTGGTCCTTGTAAGGCATTTGCTGCTGTTATTATTCATTAACTGATGCTTATCAATGACATAAAAGAATTTGGGGAGAAACCTTTGTGGAGGGAGGTGGTGGTTGTCTGGTGTTTTTGAGGCCAGTACATGATATTACGGTAATTTGGGAATTGTTTGTGTGCTGAAGTGAAGTGAGCAATGTTGTCTGGAATTTCATCAAAGCCTTCACAGTTATATTTCACTACAGGAAAATGAAGGGGTGGGGGGATTGAAATTCTGGGGAGCAGAATCGTCTGAGTGAAAACAACTGGTGCAGTGCAAAGGACCAGGTGAGCTGGGTTGTTTTGCTGGGCAGCAGAGGTGGCAGGTGGGTGTCCTTTGGCAGGGGACCGAGCTCTGCGCGGGCAGTCCCACATGCCAGTGAGACCTGGGACCGGCCTCAGGGCGATGTAAATCAGCCTCCCCTGCTCAGGATGTGGCCAGCTGCACCTTTCTTCCCTTTCCAGGGTTTTCTGTGTCAGGCTCACTGGAGAAGGAGAGCCAAAGAGTGTGCGGACACGAGCGCGCCCACGCTCTGCCGGGTGGTGTCTGGAGCCACGTGTGAGGGCTGGTGGCAGTGCCAGCTGGGGCCCTGGCAGGGCTTGGTGGAGGGGGAAGCAGGTCCCACCTGCCCAAATCCCCTCGGGAAGGCTTGGCTGTGGTGTGTCACATCTCTGACTGAGAGCTGCAGTCAGGCAGTTCGTGTTGTTGCTGGGATGGGTTCCCTTCTGGCTTTCTTCTGCTCCCACGCGGATCCAAGCTGGGAGCAAGGCTCATCAAAGGGTTTGCTTTCACAGAGGGAAATGAGTTATTGCCTTCTGTTGTGAGGTACTAAAACTGCGTCTCTGCGAGGAGACCTTCTGCAGCGCAGCCCAGCAAGGTCCTTATCAATCTTTTGGCTTCCACTTTGTTTGAAAAGCTGTGGATGCTGTGCAAGAATTGACTGCAGCAATTAAACAGAGAGTGAAGCAACTGCACATGAATGCTGGTGCTGTACACAAGAGAAATATGCTGATTCCCCCTTTTTTCAAGGTTAATTTAAGTTCAGTTTGATCTATGTAACAATCTAATGAGCTCAGTTATTATTCAGTAATAGCCAGCACCATTAAAAAGGTGCTTGCATTTGTTTAGTATTGTCTGCATTCCTGCTCTGGATTTTGGGGAAAGATCCCTGTTTTGCTCGATGATCTGGATGTGAAGTTGTCTCTCAGCTCTCCAGACTGTCTTCTTGTAAAGTCTCATTTCACCACAACATGCTGTTCTGGGGAAGGCAGGAGTGATGGGATGGGCACACTTATCTCTGCCAGTGTTGGAGACTCTTTCCCCCGATTTTTGCCATCCTGTTCTGCAAAGGCAGATGTGGAATTTCATCCTTCCCATGAGCAGGGCTGGATTTTCCTGCCACAGTGCTGCTGCCTCTGGAGACAGCTAAAGCTGAGGGGCTTTGCTGCTTTTGCTCTTTTGAACTTCAGCTTAGTATGACCAGGGTGAGCTCAGGGAATGGCAATGGGCAAGACCAGCCTGTGGTTTCTTCTTTCCCCTCCTCAGCTTTTATAGGGGATATAACCAGAAATGGTCTCATCTTTCTTATTACAAGGGTGAGTTGGTTCATCCAACTTATAAGATCAGTGCCCAAGTGAGGTAATAAAAGTAACCCTCTGATTTTAGTTAATGAGAGTTGGATCAGAAGGTGAGAAGCAAAACTAAAAATAGAGCAATTGAATGAAAAACGACTCATTAGGGAGCAGTGCTTATATTGCCCCTGGGGAGGAGAGAGACTGAGACATGGCTCAACTGTGCACAGAACAAACTCTTCACGTGCCTTGTGCTTTCCGTAGCACTGCTCTGGGTTGTCCTTGTGGCTGTAGGAGAGGTCTCTGCAGGGTGGGAGGTGAAGGAAGATGGAATCAGGTTCCACCTCATTTCCCATTTCCAGCTGCCCTGTCACATCCCCAGGATGGAGTTGGCCTCTTCCATTTGCTCGATACCCACTGGGTGCCAGAGATTGAGAGCTTGATTGATGGTGTTGAGCTTGAAACCTACAGGCCACGGGAGTCTACGTCAGGGAGGATGGCGTTGTCTCCCTTGGGGTCCAGGACAAGAAAGTGTGTGGGCTGGAAGAAAGCTACCCCCTCCCCAAGCCCCCTTGTTTCTCTCCTGTGACATGTCACTTGACATCCCTCCAGCACCCCCTGACCCCATGGGGAGCCTCCCTGTAGGGAGGGCAGAATGAACCCTGCTTTTATTTCATAGGAAAGGTTTCACTTAGGCCAGCACAGTGTCTTAGTGGGAAGTGCGTACAGCTCTTCTTGAATTTCCTGAGTCTCGTGCTGCCCTCCTGTGACACAGGATGAGCCCAGATAAACCTCTGAAGCTCAAGAGAGCAGCACTGCTGCAAACAGCAGGCAGGGCTGGCAGGGAAGCAGGCAGAGGAGGGTGGGAGACAGGCAGGAGAGCAGGCAGGACTGGCAGGGGTACAGGTAGATCTGGCAGAGGAGCTGGCAGGGGAGCAGGCAGCTGCATACAAATTTCTGCTCATTTTGTTCCCCCATTTTCTCTTAATAAGCTGCACCACAGAGCTATGGGCAGCACGATGTTAGTCCCAGGTTTTGGTTGGAGCTGGAGTGCAGTACTTGAGCCGAGCTGGTAAAACCCAGTCTTATCTCCTGACACCACTTTTGGCAAGTTCGTGGCATTTCACTTACAGCTTTAATGTTGGGAGATAACATTACATATCCAGTGTCTGATTGATTAATTGTGTGATTGATAAATGACATGCATATTTTTTGCATGAAAACAGTCCTTGTAATGTGATTTCGCCACGTAGAAGATTGAAAGGTTTTAAAGAAAATCTTTGTCCCATACACAGAGTTTGATCAATACATTGCTATTTATCTGATATCAGCTCATTTATTTAGGACAGATTACCCACATCACCTTCACTACCCTGTGTCTTTGGATCATGAAGCACCATTCCTTGGAGTTTTAATGTGATTTAACATTGTACAAAATGTTTCTGTATCTCCCCCTCCTTCCAAGCAGTTACATGAAATACTGGCAGCTATCTGGGGTGTTCTACAGGGTTTGTATTTTTTTTCTCTGATAGACAATAAAACAATTCCCTGCTGTAAGTGGAGAAATATTTGGAAGATAGCAAACATTTCATGGTGCTGTGACATGGCTCAGAAACTGGAAGGGAAACCAGAGCTGCTTGGCTGTGAGGGTGCTGCAGGTTCTGCAGGGTGGACACGAGCAGTTGGCTGCTCCTGGTGAGCCAGGAAAGCCCCAAGCCTTTCATCTCTTCCCCTTGTGCTGCTCTCCTTGCAGCTTTTAGAGCTCAGTGAAAGAGAAGAGCATGTGAGGCACCTGAGCCTGTTGAGCCCGTGGATGTGAATCCCTCAGAGCTGAGGGCTCCTCACCTGCTGGGAGGGATCCCAAAGCTCCTGCTGGGTGCAGGTGGTACTTTGTCAAGTCTGAGTTCACCTCAGGCTGGCCTGGCTCCAAGTGCTCCACTCCTACATCCCCAGAGGGTGACAAGCAATACCTGGGACAGGCAGGAATAGACAGACAGGAATAATGTGGTTTTGAGGGTGGAGAGTTATAGCTCTGAGGTATTTTAGTCAGGTGTTTTAAAGGACCGATGGGGAATCTGCTTTCACTCTGAGCTGCTTTGGGTGCTTCACCGCTCTGAGAGCTCTGAGCACAGCATGGGAGGATTGCTGGACCCTTTCCACATCCAACCTCCTTGCTGGCTGTCACACCTCGGGTGCAGTGCTGGCTGCGGGGCCCTCAGAGGTGACTCCCCCCGTGCAGCAGGCTCAGGAAGCTCCCTGGGTGCCTCGGAGGACCAGGCCAGCCCTGCCCTCCCTGCTGCTCTCTCAGGCAGAGCCTGGAGGGCTGTGGAGCTGCTGAACAGTGCCCGTGTTTCACCTGAACTGGAGGGTAGCCCATGGGTGGAGAGTTATAGCTCTGCTCCCTCTCCTGAAGGGACCTGCTGAGGAAGCAGTCACTTCTTCCATTCTCTCTTTTGGAAATCCCGTGAAACTATTTGTAGGAAGAACAAGAACTGTGCTACCTGTGGTCTCATGGAAGCCTTTGGTCTGTGTTTTTGTCTTCCACGCGTTAGGTGATGACACAAACCTCACCTTTTGCTCGACATGGAGTCACCACCGTGACATCAGCTATGGCTCCCCCCTTAATTCGTCAATACAATGAAAACTCCTCTGTGCACTAATTATCATGTCCCCTTTGGCCAAAGCCTGTAAGATGTTATAAGGATGAAGTCACCCAGGTTCTCCCTGGGCACCCAGGTCATCAGATTTTAGTGGACTTCTACTGACTGTCTTTTGGCTTTGGAAACCAAGCACTCGTGTCTGCACTGGAGCCTTGTGTTTGCTGTGAGAGACACCATTCTGCATCAGATTTTGTGAAACTCCCTGTTTAGGTCTGTGTCTTGATGAATGATTAAAAAAATCCTATATTGCCAAATAATTTGCTATAAAGAAAAATATGTCCAACAAGTTATACAATTACCATTATTAATCAGCTTGTGTCTTTACAAGATCAAGGGAATCTGATTTTACATTGGAATTTTTAGCTGATGAGTTGGATTTATGCAGTTCCTTTGCCTCCTTTAGAGAGGGATGGAGGGGAGTTAATTCCACCAGTGCTTCAAGAGACCAAATATCTATCCCCTGTTTATTAATTAATAATATCCATCTGGATTTTTACCCAAAGAAAAAGCATTCTGAGCCCTGTCTTATCAATTTTTAAATCTTTGGAAGCCTGGCTGTTCTTTCCTTGTTTTTAGCACCTGCCTAGTTACAGCACACCAGGAATGTGAGCGGAGGGCAGATGATGGGAGGAGGCCGTGCTTGTGAAATCTTTTGATGAGTAGGAACAATCAAAACAGGGTTCTTGAAAGCCACTACAAGCCAAAAAACCGGTCCTCTGACAGTGAACATCTCAAGAAGAGGAAAACTGTCCTCCCGTTTCCATTGTCCCTGGCCCGAGCTTTTGATGTGACGCAAGAGCCGTGGTATGTGTGTGAAGGCTAGAGAGTTTCTGCTGGCCAGTGGAGAAGGAGGAGGTGGGTTGAGTAAGCGGGGACGGAGCTCGAGGCACAGAACACCGGTGTCCCTGTGGAGAGCTTGGAGCCCCGGGAGGGGCAGGGGGAGCCCAGCGGGTCCAGTGCCTCGTGCTCTGCCTTCCCTGGTGTCCACACGCCGCTCCCGCCCCGGGCCCGGCTCTGCGGCACTCTTGGCAGCAGAGCGGCCCCGTTTCGGTCCCTTCCAGCCTCCTGACCCGGCTCAGCTGCGCCTGACACGGGGGCCTGGAAACCGGAGACCGCCCTGGTGCCGCTGGGAGCTCTCTGGCCAGAGGCTCCACTTCAGCGTGTCCGGTCAGGCTCAGGTTCGACTTTTCCATTCCTTACGTGCAGAAAGACAAAAGCCTGAGCGCTCTGCTGAGTTGAGGCCACCCTTCAGCTCGGGCAATACGGCACAAGGTAGGCAGGAAAGTTTCCTTGTCTTCTGCAGGACCTGCTCTCCTGCCACCACAGCAGCAACCAGGACTGCGCCCTTCAGCTCTCTCTGTCCCTGCCCTGCCCGGGTGACTGACAGTACCCGTGGCATCAAGACATGTCTCATTTATATGGTGGCATGAGGATCTTGCCTGCCTCCATTCTTCACAGAGGCAGAACTTAGGTGCAGGAGCTGGTAACAGCAACAGAGGTGGGCACTGCTTGCAGTGAGGATTCCCAGTGAAAACCACGCGTTCTTCTCTTGGTGTTATCCCTCTACCTCAACCTTATTGACTAGAAAATACCAAGATTTTAATACTGAGACTTTAATCCATTGCACATTTTGCTAATTTGCTTTCTGGCTGTGAGCCTCTGTGGTATCATTTTCCAGCAGTTTACTCAGAGGGCTAAAAACTTTCTTTTTTTTTGTTTAATGAAAGTGGGAATTCTCCTCGAGTCCCTTGACTACGGCAATGGCAGCCTTAAGAAAAACAGAACGTGACAGAAAATAGATGAATGGCTCCAGTGCTATTGCAATAATGTGTAAGGAGCCTGTTTGTGCTGTGTGAGCTGTGAGAGGACACTCCTTGTTGAAAGAGCTGTGTATAGCTGGAGACTTTAGAATGTGACTAAATCCCCCATGCTTTTCCTTCTTTAGTTTGGCTCTGTGGATCTCACGGATGGGAGAGCTCTCTTCTTGCTGCTTTATTTCTTTTGGGCACTTCTTCAGTCCTAATCATAAAAACTAGAATTTCTCAGCAATTTCAAGTCTGGAGACTTCCTGACCTCTATCATTTCATGCCCAGGGAAAATAAACTTGTTACTATGGTTTGAGTCTTAATGACGGCAAAGTATATATAGTCAATTTATAAAAGCACATGCTGGATTATTCCGTGCATGCCTTTAAAGCTTTTACAGCATTTATCAGCAGAGCGCTCATTTAAAACATGTTGTTTTAATGAAAAGGATACCGTTGCCACTGTTTTGTGTTGATTATGTGGTAACACATTTTTATTATCACCCATAAAAGTGATTTGGAGCCGTTCCACTCCAGATGCGACCTTGGGCAGAGATGTGCTGGTGCTGCTCGTGCTGCCCCAGAGGTTTGCCGGGCTCTGACCTTCCCTGCCTTGATTTAACATCACTCCTCCCACAGCTCTGCTGGGCTGGGGCAAAACACTGCCCCAAACAGCCCTTGTGTGTCCCCTCCTCACAGCAGGAGCATCCCAGCCCTGCCCTGGCCGCAGCCCCTGCAATCTCCCACCTCCAGGGGTAGTTCTTCCTCCGTGGCTGAGCAGATTTTGGCAACATCCAGGTCTTTGCTGGGGAGGTAAGAGGATGGTATAATAAATAGTACAAAGTGATTCAGAAAAGGTCTTCAGTGCACACTCAAGCCCCATGTCAATGGGAATTAAATATGATTATGGTAAGGCACATGCTGGAGTGTTTGTTGAACTGATAACACGTTTCCCTGAAAGTCTGGCAAATAAATCACTGGGGAGGAGCACAGAGTGCAAGAGATAGAACCAGTTCCTTCCTCACCTGGCATCAGAGAGCCTGGTGGCTAAAAGCACTGTGACCTTATCCTGTTTGCTTTCCTCAGAAAGCAGGACTCTGGATCTGTGAATAAAGATTCCTGCAATAAAGGAAGAATTTTGCTTGTCTGCAAGAGTGACATTCAGTTCCTTTGCACTTAACCCAGCTCCCAGTTTAATTAGTTTCTGATTCACCCCTGTCAGGCCAGTACATTCTGCAGGAAGTTCATCATTTCTGGCGCTGCTGCAATCCTGGCTCTCCCCAGGCCTTGCAGTAAAGAAGTGATAAACCTTATAATGGTTGCAAGTTAAAAAACAAACAAGAGGAGCCAAGTCACTCTCATTTGTAATTGCAGTGTGACTTCATTATGTAAAGACAACAGAGCGTGTAAAAGCTGAAACTTCTAGTGATTTAATGGAAAGTGTGAGCTATATTCTCTTATTTCCCTTATCCCTAAATGAGCGTTGCTTAGGTGGTTTTCAAACAGGAAAAGCTGATGTTGTAACAAACCTCAGTGCTGCACTCCCAGAACAATTCCCTAGGTTTGGACACATAACCCAGGGAAAAGCTGCGTCCCCTGACACCAGCTTTGGTCCCTGGGTTCGTGTTTCTCACCAGGGAGACAATCCCACAGCAGTGTCTCTGGAGGCAGCAAAGCCCTGTCCAAGGAGGGGTGTGTGACCCTGTTACAATTGCCACACCAGTTTCATGTAGTAATTGCTGCCACTTTCCAGAAAACCAATAAAGCTTTAACAGCAAAATCCCACTGTTTGGGATGCAGAGTTATTCCCAGCTCCTGCTGACAAGGACAGGAGTTTCATGACCTCTTCAGGAACTGAGACCATCCATGTGTGAAACCATCCTGCTGACGTGGTTTGCATTCCCTGTGTCCTTGTCCAGATCCTGCTGCTGGAGGCTGCGGAGCGGAGCCCGCCACTGGAGAACAACCTGCCCATCACTGGGACCACAGCCACGTGGTATGATGACTTGCTGCCAGATGCCTTTCCCCTGCTGAATCCTGGCACTGTCCTGAGGAAAACAGTGGGAGCTGTTGGTAAGCCTAACCCGCTCTTCACCAAATCAGCCATCCCACATGCACAATTCCTGCATGGAGACTAAAGAGGAGGCTGTGCCAGTCTGCTCTGGTGCTGGAAGCTGCAGAGGAGAGGGGTTGGAAGTCTCTGCCCTTCCTTGAGTTCAGCCAGTGTAGAGCACCATGTTCTTGGAAGAAAGTAGCAAAGCTCCCAAGGTAACACATGAAGCTCCCTGTTTCCAGCTGTGATAGCCTGTGGCAGCCTGGATTGCCCCTGGCACAAGGATCTACCAAGGGCTGACTCCTGGTCTCTGGGAAGCTGAGTTCTGTTAACCTCAGCAGGGCCACTGTGCCTGCCCGTGTGTTTCAGTGCTTGTTTTAAGTCCAAAGACTATGGATTTTGAAGCCTGGATAGATTGAGACATTCCTGAGGAAACTCCAGAGACCCATCAGGAGCACAGTGGGACAGTTCACACTCACCTCCTGAGCGCTGACTGCAGCGTTTCCCAGCCTGGGAGCAGTGCTGGGGGGTAGAGGACTGGGTTGCACGGGGAATTCTTACTTTTATTAGGACAAAAAGCTTTCCCATGAATAGCAACATCAGTTGCAGTCTGCTTTATATTTTCTAAATTTGCCATAAACACAATGGGCTGTTTTATGATCCCTCTTGTGGCATGAAAAAAAAATGCACTCAGAAACTCTCCCTCTGAGCCCACTTGGCTAGACAGATCCCCACGCAATGAATCTCCTTGACCTTGGCATCTTTTTTCAAGATCCCTGCTCTCTGCTTCCAAAGGCCTGTCTGTCTGTTGCTTTGCTTGCTCCCAGAGCAGTTCTTTATTCTCTTTAGGGCCTACTTTGCTTTTTTCTTCTTTTTTTTGCCTTTTAATTTTTTCGGACCGAGCAGTTTATTATGGCAGCCCTTCATGACTGCAGCAGACTTGGAGCAACCAACATAGTCCAGATGTCGTCCGTGTTTATGATTTGACATGATGCCACAACATGGAGGGAGGTTCTCTAACAATGTGTTCTGCAAAGTGTTTTCAGAGCCATGGTAAGGCTGCCAGGAACTGAATTAGAGCAGTTTCCCCCAGTGTCCATCACAGGCTCCTTCTGCCTTCTCTGTGTCATTTATTTTTGCTGTCACAGTGTCTCTGCACCTGCATTTTTCTGTACTAAATCAGTCCATCAAAATACTGGTCCACTCAAAGTCCTCTCCTCTTGGAGGCTCCTCACACATGGTCATCTCTCCCTGAGCAGTGACTGCCTCTCACCAGGCTTTTGGCAGAGCTGCAAAGCACAGCAGCTCTCCTGCGGCACCTGCATCAGGCTGGCTCCATGGACCACCCTCCACAAACCCAGGAGGTAGCTGGTGGTCACCTCCCAAAAGCAGGGGGTGATGCTTGAGCTGTGTGCGAGCCTGTTGTGTCAGCCAAGCTTCCAGGCTGTGTGTGCTACCAGGTGTAGTCCTCACTCACTGTTATCCTTTGTTTTTGTAGCCTTGATTTATTTAACCTAGTGTGGAATAACAACTCTAGAGTAATAACTGGGAATCAGGAATGCACTGGACCGTTTCGAGTCAGGACAGTGTCTTTCAGCAATCAGAAATAATCAGTTAAGTCGCTTATTGACATGGTTGCCTGCTGCAGCCCCTGTGGGCCTCAAATCCTTGCTTGGCTAAGGAGCTGTGGGGATATTTGTGATTTTATCTGGATCTGGGTCCACATTTGGCTTCCTTCCCTCCCCACACCCATCTGTCTCTCCAGTTCAAACCCAGCCAAAAGAACTCGCTGTGGATTTCGGTGAAGTGGAGGGAATTCACGCAGTTGAGTTAGGATGGAGGGGAGCTGCCCACCTTACATGATTTCAACACTGTGCTGGGTCTTGTTGCTCAGACCTGCCCCAGGTCCTCCTGCAGAGCTCGCAGTCCTCGGGAGATCTTTCAACAAGTGGGATATTAGAGTAGGTGGAAGTCAAATCTGAGTGATCTGGGGCTGTGGAAAGCCAAACCTCTGTCCTCCCACCCCCTTCCCCAAAGTCTTGGTGAAACATTCCCTACTTTGCCCTTTTCTGGGTGTCCAGCCAAAACAAACCCAGGTCCTAGCGTGCAGCCCACCACGTTTCTCAGCTGCATCACCAAGGGCAGGGTGCTGGTGCCTGACACAGAGATGGTTGACGTGGACAGGATGCTGGGAATGCTGGGACTGTTTCTGGATGACCTCGTAGCTCTGGGTTGGCTGATGCCTCTCCAGGCCGAGGTCCAGGAAACCTCGCTACTGTTTATGAGGGTAGTTATTTCTTCTGTGAGTGGCAGGGCTGAGAATAGACAATCATTTAAAAGCAATCAGTGCTGTTGAGACAGCTGCACCACTGGCCTTTCTGATCAGCTTGTTAATCAACAGGATACATTTTTCTGAGTATTAAGAAAATATATATACTCTGGCTGAGCCAGTTGGCAGCAAGAGACCCAATTTGTCATCTCTCTCTTTTTTCTCTCTCTCCTTTTTAATTTTTATTTTAATTTTTTTTTTTTCATCCTGTTCTTCCTAACAGAGCCTAAAGGACACAGAGGTGCAGAGGAGCAGCTGATACCTCAGGGTAAGTTAATGGTTTCTGCTGTTTGCCTTTGAAAGCACAAACTTGTTATGCCCAGTCCTATATGTGATACATCCCAAAGGCCAGGAACCCTCAGGGATTTGGAGCCTCACAGACACAGAGGCTGGGTTGGTTCTTTGGGTTTTATCTGATCGTGGGCTGCTCTGGTTAGAGAGGCCAAACACCAGCTTTGTCATCTCTGAGACACATTTCCCAGCACACAAGGCACGGGAAGCCAGGTCACTGGAGCACACGTGGCCGAAGCCAGCAGGGCACGTGCCGAGCCGTGGGAGAGACCTTTATCTCCCTGGCACTGCCTGCCAGGGGCACCGAGGGCTGCAGGGGCTGCTCGGGGCATGGCTTTGCTGAGCTGCACAGGAACAGAGCACCCCTGCTCCTGGACAGGGACCCTGGGGGACAGAGGGGAGCACCTCGGCTGCTGCAGGCTAATGACAGGGCCAGGAAGAAACTCCAGGTCTCTGCACGTCTCATTTGGTTTCCAGCCGTAGAATACTCACACTCTGCCTTTTTAAAAATATTTTTCCTGTGGCCTTTTCTTCATATTTGTGGAGGATAAACACTTGCCAGGGGCCTGAGCTCTCTGAAAGCAATGCCCCTGCAGCAGAGCTGATTTATGCCAGCTGAAGATTTGGCCTATTCATTTCCCTCCCCCCTTTTCCCTCAATCCTTCCCTCTTTCTTCTCCCCTTTGCACTTGTCTCTGTTATGCTGGTAACACCATTTGTCACCAGTATGAGCATTTGTCTGACACATTACTCAGTGCTGCTTCTCCCAGCCTTTCCTTCAGCGCTTTCCCCTCCAGGGAAGGAAGTGCCACTTTAAAGCTCTGCTGCAGCGGAGTGATTGAGGATGCTGCAGGAAGTGATTGCTCCTGGTCTGGTGGAGTTCGTGGGATTGAGTTATAAGGTTGAACTGAAGGATTGAGGCTGATTTATACGAGTGAGGGAATGCTCTGGCCTCCACACAGCAGCACGGCGTGTCCTGCTTGCAGAACACTTTGTGTTGTTCTTCCCTCTGTGCTGGAAAGAATTTGCTGCCATGACGTTTCAGGTGTGTTGGGGCTTCTTGACAGGGGCAGAAACTGTTTGCAGTGCTGTGAGCAAATGCTCTCACTGTCTTAAACAGACTCCTGATCACCTGCCCGAGCTGGCCAGGACAGGATCAGCTGCCAGGGGAGATCCATTTAGAGCCCCTCACAGAGAATTCTGCAGTTTGTGTCCTGTGGAAAAGCAAATTGATCCAAATTAAAACCTTACCTTAATTCCTTGTTCAGTACTCAAATCAGATCTTTAATGATGACTGAATGCAACAGAAGTGCAGGCACACCTTCCCACACAAAGCCTTTGAGCCTCTTCAGTCTTTCCCGTTTCACCACGGATTAGAAGTGGATAGATTTCAATGTTTTCTAGGAAAAATAATATGGACATTCTCCAAAATGGAAAAAAAAAAAAAAGAGAGTAAGGAGAAACTTTCCAGGGGTCTAATATTGGGGATTATTGCTTTGTTCTGAGGAATGAGGACAGTTTGGATGAATGTTTGGGGTGACGAGGTTTCTTAGCCCAGCTGGGCTGTCCCACACCATGAGTGGGAATCCAAATGTGGGAGCTGCAAATCCTGTGAGCCTTGATTTTGTGGTGTAGCCCTGTTCCCTGTGGTAGCGGCTGTGAAGGTGTTAGTTGGCCACTTTCTTTCCTTTTCTCCTTCCCTCCCTCTATTCCCCTCCATGCTCTGCACCCCTACATGCAGCATGTTCTCCTGGCACTGCTCTTGGAGGGTCCAGTACCATTCCTGACATTGGGAAAGGGGAAGGACACTCCATGAGAGTGGATCAAGCCTTGAATTGCTCTGCTGGGTTAAGGTCACACATAACACATGGACTAACACTTGAAACCTGAGTGTGCTGAACTTTGGACTCAGCCCGACGTCCCTCTGGCTTTGGAGCCTACATCTGCCACTGCTTCCAGGTACTCTGAGCCCCCTGGTAGCCCAGAAACCAGGAGCCTCTGACTCTCTTGGCTCTGACAGGTAATGCCTTTCTTGTAACCATTAACCACTTAATCCGAGCAGACAGACTAACTCGCCCACGTCTCCAAGGTATTGAAGGCTTTGCTGCTGTTTGCACAGTGTTTGTGTCTCTCCACGTGAGCCCAAGATGTGCCGTGTTTTTCTGAAAAACACTATAAAATGGCCGAATGTTGTTATTATTTTGGTAGTCTGGAGGAAACAACATTAAGATTTTATTCGGTGTCATCAGAAATAGTCACGTTCAGATCACAAACACTGCCTGCACCTTTTGTCGGCAAACTGGGGGTCTGAGTGGACTTGCCCAGAAACATCCCAGTGGGCTGCAAGTATTGTGCTTCCAGTAACCCTGGAACCCTGCTCAGCACCCTGTTCATTGCCATAAATTAGCAATATCTAGTTACTTCAGAAATGGGGGTGAATTGAGAATTGGGACTCCCCTGGAGCTGACGTGTCTGGGTGAGCCCAGCAAAGGACAGCCAGAGCCCTCCCAGAGCCGTTCAGGCCTTGGAGAGGGGCCACTGTGGGCTCAGCTTAGTCTGCCCAGCACATCCAGAGGGAGAAACACATGCTGCTGGCTTTTTGGGGAGGGCGTTGTGCATGGGGGCATGCTTTTTTCTTTAAGGACTGGAAGAAGAAGAAGAGAAGCAAGGTCCAGTCTGGCTCTTCTGCCAGACAGGTCTTGCTACCAGTGCCACCCTGTCTGGGCACAGCTGCATTTCACAGGGACTAATCTCCTTTGTCAATGTTTTCAGGGCTGCCAGGACAGGTTGGTCCTCCAGGCCCAGTCGGACCAACTGGTCTCCCAGGACCACCAGGACCAAAAGGAGAGAGGGGACAACCTGGGGAGAGGGGCCCAGCAGGGCCACCAGGTAAGTCCTGGAGGAGGGCAGTGCTACTGAGATAGGAGATGTTTCACTTCACGCAGATTGTCTGTGATAGCAGGTCACGAAAGGCCAAACACACAAAATGCTGAGCATCTTCAGTTGGTACCAAATCCATTCCAGCAAGTCCCAGGGGTACTGAGATCAGCCAGGAGCTCTCAGGGCAGCAACCACCTGCAGGAGCAATGACAGACCTTGGGATTTCCTGTGGAGCTGGAGAGAGCTTGTCCCAGAAAGCTGCAGAGCAGGATCATATTTCCCCATCCTGCTCAGGAGCTGTGAGAAACAGCCTGTGACCTGTCAGCCTTTGGAGCAGAGCGTTCCCTCTTTAACCCTCTTGCTGGGTGCCTGTTTTAACTCCCTTTTTTCTCCACCATTTGTGTCAAGCTGTCAGATGCCAGGATGTCAAACTAATGGTGCTTTTGTATGTAAAGGGAAAAGGTTACGAGGCCATTCTTTCAGAGAACTCTCCATTCCTGAGCTAGGAGACTTTCTTCATCCCCAGTATGTTCCGAAATGTTTGGACGAAGGCGATGCTACACAATAGGTGCCAGACCTCAGGCTCTGTGCTCTCTGTGGCTAGAAGACTGTGCCTTATAAGTCTGAGCTCAGGAAAGATTTAAAACTTGGAGCGTGCCTTAAATGTGAGAGCAGCCCTGACTACCTTTTGGCATTTTCTGGCAACCTGTCAATGGCCAAAGTCTGGCCAAGGATGTGTCTGCCTTTTGGTTTCTCAGTTTGCAAGGAGAGCCGTCCAGCCCCACAGGAAGAGGACCAGTCTGCTGCTGGACTGCCTGTGCTTCCCTTGTTCCTGTGCTTTCCTGGCAGTAAGGTGACATACAGGTGTACCTGGAGGGGAAGAGAGAGATCTGATTTCACACCTTGCTTTAGTTTCTTGCTCAGCCTCAGGGAGGGGGGAGATTCCCCCCTTTCGGGAATTAAGCTGCTCAAAGGCAGCACTTTGAGCCAAGTCAGCTTGTCTGCTCTGCAGAGGAAGATGCTAAACAAAAAAAGGGAAAATTGGGAAGCTGTTCCTCTTTCCCCTGCACACCCCTAAATCCCAAAACTGCAGTTCAGGACAGAAATCCTTTGTCTTCTTGCTGCCTTTTTACATGATAGCATCGTTGGCATGTCCCCAAATGCACTAACACATCCTCTCCTGCCTCTGCACAGGGCTGTTGGGACCTCAAGGACCACGAGGACTTCCAGGAGAAACTGGGATCCCAGGACCCCCAGGTCCTCCAGGGCCACCAGCCACCCCAAGCCTCCCTCTTACCTTCCAGCAGGGTGTTCTCTACTCACTCCAGCCCACGGCTGAGAAAGAAAGTAAGTTCTCTCCTCGGTTCCCATGTTTTTCTGGTACATCAGCAGAGTGGGCAGGCAGGGGAACAACTCAGCTTTTCCACCTCCTGGCCCTGCCAGGGCCCTGGGAGCAGCTGGACAATCTGCCTCCATTGTGTGGGGCTCTTGGAAGTTCCTGTTTGAGATGAAACATTTTAGAAGCTAAAGGGGTTCACCTCTCCAAAATGAAGAACTAAGTCACTGCTCTCCTAAAACCATCGGTGAAAACAGGGCTTGGGGGGATTTTGTTCCCTGTTTTTTTGAGTCCATCACAGCTTTGAGGAGGTGACTCGGTGTCCTTTCAGCTTTCATCATGAGTGCCTCCTGGGAAGAGGGTCTCTAGGTAGTAGCACCTGAGAAACAAGGGGGAGAGAAGTCCAGAGTGTGGCTGGTTAGGTGCTGGTGCACCCAAACTGCGCCCTTGGGAGCCCTCTCTGTGCCACTGTTGGGCTGTGGCAGTGCCAGAGCTGCTCAGGAATCAGTGAGGACCAAAATCTGTGACTCTGGAATTAGGTGACAGAACAAGGACATCTGTTAAATGCATCTCTTTTGCTGCCCCTGCAGATGCGCCTTCCACGTGCGTTTCTGGTGCATCCCCATTATCCCACATCCACACAAAACACAGAATCACAGACTGGAAATCTCAGATTGAGACCATGATTTATCCTTTCCCTGTAACTGGGAGTTTTTTGCCAGGGCTTTTTTTTGTGCCTATGGTGATTTAAAAATACATTTATTTGATTTGTGCTGTGCAGGGCAAGAAAAGGCTTTCTAGGAAAGGCACATACTGCATTTTGATGGGAGCACTCTCGGATTTGGGCTTGACTTGTCCAGTGCTGTGTCTGTGGTATCCAGGACTGATAAAGCAGAGCTCAGCTGTGTCTCCACTTGGCTTGTAAATTCCTGGAGCCCCAGCCCAGTCGGGTCTCCCATCTCCACTCCCCAGACTTCAGCTGTGCCTCCTGCCCAGCTTCACTGCTCATGGCCAGCTTCAAGGCTCGGTTGTCTTAGTTACAGCCAAGGATTAGTAAGTCTCCCCGTGTCTGACAGTTATCTAGAGCTCTCCTTTCCCTTCCACCCACTCTGCTCTCCAGACTCCCTTTCCCAAAAGTGAACAGATGTATTTTTAATTTGGGAGGAATTTTAACAGCTCCGTTTCAGATGCAGTTACTTGGAGCGTATGGACAGGATGAATAATTGCAGTCCCATACTAAGGATTTCAGAAAATATAAATTGATATCCTGCATTCATGAGCCTTAGAACAGGGAAGTTTTGCATTACAGTGCCCTCACTCCTCACAGGGTCACACCAAATGGTGCCATTCTGCATTCAGCCTTTTATTCCACAGGATCCTTAAGGGTGGTTTGGGTGCTGCTGCTGCCCCTCCCTCCAACCACCCTGTAAATTCAACTCCTTGCAAAGTAGTGGGTAAATTAAAAAGTGCATAAAGGCTTTGATTACACGGCCTTTCCAGCTGATGTGTGAGAAGGGTGAATTCTGCATTGTCCCAAAGTGGGAAGAGGATGAATGAGTGGATAATTATGTGTATTAACTCTGCCAGCATTGGGCAGCAGCAGGCTCCACAGTAAGGACAATGAGTAAATGGTGGCTGTTACATTTCCATCCCTGGCCATCCCTCCACTCCTGTGGAATTCTTGGTTTGCACAAAGAGTAGCCCGAAAATTTATGGCAATTTTTATTAATACAAACCTAACTGCCAGTGTCAGTATCCATGTGGTCATGATAATGTTACAGCACTCTCAAGACCATTTCCTTACAAAACTTACCATTTTGCCTATGTGTGGCCTGACTTTGCCTAGCACAGGCTGGTGGGAAGCTGATCCCCTGTAAGCAATAAAGCTTAGCCTTGTAAATTCTGAGCAGATTAAAAAAAATACATATTTACTTATTTTGAATGGAGCACAGCTGAAAACTATAAACACAAGATTCCAGCTGCTGACAGCAGGGGGAAGCATATTCCTGCGAATGGGCAGGAATTCACCCGGAGGTGTGAGACTTGTAGCAGGGTGTTTTGAGCAGTGCAGCGTTTGGTTCCGCCTGAACACGGGGAATGCCTGTGCCTTGATTAATCACAGCTTCCTGTTGGCAATATTTATCAGCAGGCAGAAGCCAGAAACGGGGAGACAAATATGTTCCTGCAGTTCTGCTCTGCTGTGGTAAAAGAAAAAATTGGTCCCAGTTGTTTCCCTCCAGATCAGGTAGCAGAAAAAAATTAGGACAGGATTACTTCATTTCCATCCTGTCTCAACAAATCAAACCTATAATGGGGGAATTTATCCCTTAGTCAGAAACCTTAGACCTAGGCCAAAAGCTGAAGGGCTGTACCCCTGCTGGGGCTGGGATCACTCACTTTCTCTGCCACTTAAAAATGCGTGATCAGCTACTGGGTCTAGAGTCAGCTCAGACCTATTTCTTGTGCTAACACTGAGAATTTTTAGGGCAAAGTAAGAGAAAAGAATGCAACATTCTCTCTGTTGAAGGCTGGGTTTTCTTACATCTCAATTATTTCAGTTTGCAAAGGACACGTGAGATAAAGTCAGCTTTTTTCATAGAATCAGAGTCATCACAGTTGGAAAAGACCTGGCTCTGAGCTGTGCCTGGCCAGGGGGCTGAGCAGGGATCGTGCCACGGTCCTGCCGTGCCGAGGCCGAACCAGGAGCTGCTGAGCTCAAGGGATGTTGCTCAGAGCTCTCCTGTGTCACAATTATGGAATCACCTTTCATAAATAACGTTGAGTCAAGTGTCAGGATGGGTGGATTAGTGGGACTAGCTCTGTCATCATAATAATGTACCATTTAGCTGGAATGTTTTGTAACCCAAATCTTTATCCCTGGCTTCCCTCCAGCAGTAATTAAACCCTGGCTGTTTGCAGACAATCCTCTGCCCCTCTCGGTGGATGTGCCTTTGATTTTGTTGACCACTCGTACTTCAAAAACGAAAGGCTCTGCAACTGTTAATGCCTTTCACTGCTGCTTGATGCTCATTTCCCAATTTCATCTTACTCCCAAGCCATGATGGGTTTTGACATGGTCAAATAAAACTCAAATTAATTGGATTACACACTTCACTGGGGCACCTTTCCTTCTGAACATGAAAACAGTCTCAGTTGTTTTGTTTCTCAGGGCTGTGAGGAGGGGAAGATGAATGGCTTTAGAAACAATACTGAAATAAATACCTGTTTGTATTCAGGCTTTAGGCACAAAATTTGGTTCTCAGAGGGATCCAGTTGGATCTTGTGCTGTTCTGCTGCCAGGAAGGCATTGCACAGATACGCTGTCATCCTTGGCAGTTAAAGCCATTTCCCAGTTTTCTCTCAGAAATTCTTTCAAACAACCAATTGGAAAGGCCTCTCTGTCACTACCAAAGCTCCAGAAGTTGAAGAGGCTTTGTAATGTGTCTGCTAAAGTCTCTGGAGAGTTCACCTGATGGCCTTTGGGCTGGACTCTGCAGAGTGAGCAAACACCCTTCTGATCTTCCTGGTGTCACTAGGTGTTTGCAGTGAGACATTTTCAGTCTTTTGCTGCAGAGGGTTCCCCTGAATTTTACTGTGGTGAGTTGAAGGGATGGGTGGAAGGAAACACGACTAAGCTTGAGGTCCTGGGCAGGAGGAGGGGGACATTATTGCTGCATGGTGGCCTCCAGCTATGGAAAAGGTGGGCTTCTCAGGGAGTTTGCTGTGCCAGTGATCAGGAGCCAACATCTTCATCCAGGTTAAAAGCAACAGGGAACATGTTGTTGGTCCTACAGAACAGTGGTTTGCAAGTCTCTCTCAGTAGCACCAGGACGTGGGGGTTCCCTTCCTTGTTTTGTGGTCTTGTTGTTTTGGTTGTTCATGGAATTTTTGCCCCTCAGTTTCCACAACTCTCCGATAGTGTGTGGGGTGCTCAGGTGGAAGATGCTGCCATCAGGTGCCCCCAGAGGTTACTGGTATGGGACAGCACAGGTCCATAGGGAACAGGATTGTTGAATATGATTTTGGAATTGCATTTTTAATTTATAGTTGTGGTTTTTCTATTTAGCTACCAACTGACAAATGGTGACCCTTTTGGCTCAAGGCTGAGGGAAGATGGGGGCAGTTACAGGCTGCTGATTTTTATTCCTGACAGGAGAAAGCTGTGTAAAAGCACAAAACTCCTCCAATTCCTACTGCTGGCTTCCTTTTCTCTGCTGCACTCCCGTTTCCATCCATTTCCCATTGTCCAAGCTGACCAGCTGAACACCTAAAATAATCCTTACTGGGAGGGAAGTTTCCTGAGCACGTGGAGGGGGCAGAGCACACCCTGTCCTTGGGCTTTCCTGCATCCTTAGACCACATGGCATCTCCACCACCACCTCACCCAGGTGAGCTTGCTTGGCTGGTGGGGACAGGCTGGCTCAGCGTGTCACCGATGCCAAGCAGGAGGGACATCCAGATCCATCCTTGATTTGATTTCTCAGGCAGCCAGAAGCCAGATGTGTCTTGGAGATGGCAAATTTTGGGTGAGTTATTCAAAGGTCAGTCATTCAAAGGTAGCACTGTGGAGGTGTGCAGGGACACCAGGTTCTTAACAGAAAGGACAACTTTTCTGGGGTGGTCAGAGGTGAGATGAGCAGCTCTTCAGGTCCGGGGGACACAGCCCTTAGAGAGCAAAGGGCAGGTGTTCCAAGAGCCCAAACTGAGCATCCTGCAGCACTGCCTGCCCTCGGCCAGCAACCGGCGCCAAAGGATTTTGGAGAGAAATGCTGTTTGCTCGACACTGACTCTGCTCTTTGGCACAGATGGAGAACCCCAGCTGGCCTCCACTGTCATTGACACCATCATGGCTGGTCTGCCCGGACCACGGGGAGCCCCAGGGCCTGTGGGGCCACCAGGTAACACACTGAGCTGGGTGGGTGGGAGGGGGACAAAGGAATTTCTGATGGAGACTGGAGTGGTCAGTGGGATTCCTGCAGGTCCTTGCTGGAAGGGCAGCAGCGGGTCCAGGAGTGGGAAGGGTGGCAAGAACCAACCAGGTTTCTTATCTGTTGATAACAGCAGATGCTTTTACTTTCAGCAGGACACATCTTGAGAAGGGGCTGACTAAAAGGTTGTCTTTAGGAACGGGCTGTCCAGGGAATTCCTTTAGGAGAGCAGAGTTTTCTCACCACTGCTGTGATCCTGTCCTGCCTCTGTGCAGCTCCACCAAGCAGGGTCTGGCCAGCTGCTCTGTGGTGTTTATGGAGACTTTGGAGCTGCTCTGAGCTATTCCAAATTTTCACCAGTGTAACTGAAATCAGTCTGGGATGAAAATTCAGCAGCAAGTCTTCTTTCTCTCTGTGCTGCTGGGTGGCTTAAATGATAATATTCCTGCAAACATCAGCACTTCCCTGTATGATGCATATTTAGGAGTGAACTCCCATTAGTTGCAGAAAAGGCTTTTCCTTTCATTATGAGGCCCTTTCATTTATCCTTCAATTCCTTTATTCTTTGACTTAAGCATTTGTATGGTGCATTAATGATTGAGGCTGATTCAGCTGTACTTTGTGTATAATGTCCACATTGTTTCATCTCAAGGGTTTTGACAACTAAAGCAGAGAGGAGTCTTGCTAAGTTCAGACTAAGCAAATATCCTGTCTCCCATTTGCAGGTATAATTTAACAGCTACTGTTGAGATATAATTATTTTTTCAAAAGGAATGAATCTGTTAAGTGACTGTGTAAAACAAGTTGACCTGTTTAGACAGTGTTTAACTCATCCTGGAAGCAGCTCTTCTCTGGTGCAGACTTTAAGCTAATTTATTGCCACGGGAGTGAGCAAAGAACGAGAGAGCTTTGCTTTGCCCCACTCAGCCTCTCATCTGGCTGTGGCCAAGCTCCATCTCCTTCATGTTCATCATCACCTTTCTGACACACCAGACTCGTGACAACTGGATCAGATTTGTGGCTTCCCTGCCATCCACAGGAGCAGCACCTGCAGCACCTTGCTCTGATGTAGCTGTTTCACGGATGTAGATTCAGTATTCTCAAAAGTTTCATTTTAAGCAGTGGAAAGGTAGGATGTTACTGACATCCTTCCTGCCCATTTTCACCTTTTTTTTCCTCCCAGAGCTCTAACATCTTCCCTAGAGCATAGGGATGCGTTATGGCAGGGTGTGGGTGGCCAGCACTCCAGTGTGGGATGAAGGGCTCTCACTGTTGGGAGACTCAGCAGAACGTGAAAGGCAGCGCATGCATTTGGAATTTTAGGTTCTTCCTTCTAAGCCTCCTTAAAATTGTCTCCAATCACAATTCCCTCCAGGGCCACCAGGTGCATCAGGACCCAAAGGGCCCCCAGGACCTATTGGAGCCCCAGGATCACAAGTAAGGTGCTTTAGTGCTTTGGGGTGAGGGACAGAGTTGGGGGTTAGGGGTGAAACTTCATCTCATTGCACAGAGAGAGAGAGGAGTTTATAGGAGTTAGATCTGCTCTTTTGTTCCCTATGAAATTCTGTGATTTTTCTCGTCCTGGATTGTGTTGAGAGGTTATAGTTGTGCTGAGAGGAAATAGTTGGGCTTTCCAGCTTTTCCCTTAATCATAACAACACATCTTGCTGTTGCTGTGTCAAAACATTTCATTGTGACCTGAGTTGATGCAAAGGATCTGACATGGGCTTTACTAACAGTGATAGAAAAATGCTGCATTTCCTGAGGAACACACAAAAAGAGCAAAAATGCATCAGTGGGGATTCACCAATTCACCAGAGTGAATGTGTTCAGCCTGTTTTTTCAGACATAGCACTTTCTATTCAAGAAAAATATCACAGATTCCCATCAGTTTGATTATTTATTGATACAAACATTGTGGAGAGGGGATATAATAACAGAGTGTGATAAACTCACTCAAAAGAATTCATGGTAGAAAAAAGGCACAGTCCTCACATAGATGGAAAAAGCTGGTTAAATGGAAAGAAGTGAAGTTGTGATGAATAGTGAACTGCCAAACTGCTCCAGATTGTGGTTGGCTCACACAAAGGGACTCAGTTTGGGGAAGAGTGTTGCTTAATGTGGAGGTAAACCAGTAACATCAAATATTTCAGAGGAATCTGACATGACTGGAGAGCACAGAGAAAGGTTAAGTAACTCAGCAGAGGGAGGTAACTGAGATCCCGACAAGAGCAGGTTTGGAATTGAGCAAAGGGAGATTTTTCCTATGTATTAATTAACCACTTTGAAGAAGCAATGGACAACAGGTTAGGGAAAGTTTGCCAGTGTAGCAGAATCATTTCAATTAGGGAATGCTCTGGAGAACAGTGAGAAACTCCAGATAGATACGAACACAGTGGGAGATTTGGCAGCAAAATGACAGATGCAGTTTAACGTGATTAAATATAAGGTAATTCACAATTCATAAGTAGATTCTGAAGTAGAGTCTGGCTTTTTGACATGCAGCACACACTGTAAACCTTTTATTTTTCACAATGTGGAATTCAGTGTTCTTGAGCATCGCTGTCTAACCAGGCACTGAAAGTCACTGTGGAGAGCTGTCAGGAGCAGAGGGTCTCTATGGACACTTGAGCTTTGCTCATGCTGCATGTTTGACATAGGGGCAAGCCTGGTTCGTGCCCTACCTTGTTTGGCAGCCCTAATTAACCTCCTAGACCAGGCCTGAGTCCCTGAATCTTCAGGGGACCCAGGGGAGATGTAACTCAGCTGAGTGGTGGGGCTGGCAGCAGGCAAGGTAATGGTGAGCACTGAAACTGGGCAAGTGCTCCTCCTTTAGACCCTGAAATCATGTGTGTCCAACCTCAGTGGGCCACTTAACCAGAGGCTGAGCTCCTCCCAGCGCTCCTAGAGAGCCCCTTCCTCTGGATCCTGATGGGAGGGCTTTGGGGGGCTGTGGTTCCCCAGGCTGGCTCCAAGCACCAGTGCTCTGGGGGGGAGCCCCAGGCTCATCTCTGCAGACTCCAAGACACTGTGCAAATCTCTTGAGGTGGAAAAAGGGATCTTGCCTGTGGTTGTGAGGAGCTGACGTGCTGAATATAAACAAACAAAACTGGTCTCTCCTGCTCTGGTTTAGAACTGTGGCTTCACTGGGTGGATAAATTAAGAATTTGGATCGATTTCTGCATAGCAGGTCAATTAGTAGAAATGTGGAGACTATGCCCTTTTTAGCTGTTGGTGGCTGCTTTATAGATTTATTCAACCCAGGGAGCAAAATTATTAGCAGAGATTGGGCTTAATTTGAAAATTGTTTATTAGGGTGAGTGAATAGCTTCAAAATAATTTCCAGCGCACAATCCAATTAATTTTCAGGTATGTGTGCTTGCTCCTGCCACCCACTGAGGCAATTAAGAAGTGGGGGAAAGCAGTGGGGATTTTTAAGCTAACCATGCTACCTGTGTATTAATTTCTTCTTGGTAACTGAGAACAAGAACTGTCCTGTCATACTGACCCCTTGAAAATGTTACATCAGGAGCCTGCAGTGCATTAAAAGACCCAAACAGAGGGATCTGCAGAAACTACAGGGCTTGGGGTGTCTGTGAACAGAGGTCCCACTGTTGAGGGTGAAAGAGAATCCAGCCCAGTTGCTTAATGGGGGTATGAGGTTTTCTGGAGCTGAGGATCACTGGGAAATGTATTCACTACACCTACACAAAGGATGCCCAGTAGAAATTAATTCCTTCTCATTCTGCACCTCTTCTAGGGCTTACCAGGATCTCCGGGACAACCTGGACCAAAAGGATCCAAAGGAGACCGAGGAGAGAGGGTAAGGTTTTACCTCCACAGAGGAGTTCCCAGCAACACCTGGGGTGATGCCTCAGAAATTAGATACAGCACAGGGCTTTAAAATATGCTGGGACTGCAGCTATCAACAGTTTTAAATGCAGATTTTCTAGGTCTCCTGCAAGAACCAAGACAAGGGTTTACTGTACAGATAAAGGGGCAAATTGCTCGCCAAGTCTGGTGTTCCCAAAAGAGATTGAGGTAGCAAACACATGGTGTTTAAGGCTCTGTGGAAACCAACTTTCTTCTGCCAACCAGAGCTCTTCAGTGTGGAGTGTATTGAGTGGTCTAACTGAACTGCTCCTTCTGGGGCACTAACGCTTTAAAAACTCACCAGACTTTTCCTCAGCCAAAGTCATTCTCCGGGTCAAATGATATCCTTAATATATTTGGATTGTTAAAATTACATTCTTGATATGCTTATGTGCTATACCTCAGATAGCCCTTGATGGGCTGTCAAGTACTGATAGTTCTGGGAGTAGAATTTACAGAGCAAAACCTTAACTGGTGAGATTGCAGCATAGGTTACCAACTACAGCTAAATCTTCATTTTCAGTTAAAAAAACCTGAAATAAAAGGGCCTAGTATATGGCAAAGTATCACGTTTCCATCCCAGAAACTGATAAGAGCTCTTCCTAATGATTCATTTAACGTTTTACTTTAGTTTGGGTTGGCCATATTATTAAGACTACACTTACTTTGTAACAAAAGCTTCTTGCACTGTGTCCATTCAGTGCAGACAAATCCTTTAGACTTTGATTTTGTTCCCTCCTTGTTAAGGATTCAGAATTGTAACTCTCCTTCTCGTTTGCAACAAAAGAGATTTTTCAAATCTCAAACTGTCTTGATAAATAGAAAAAAAAAAATTGTATTTCCTGCTTGTCCTCTGTTAGCCTGGATAGGGAAGCCAACAGCTTTTTGTGTCAGAATTTCTGTAGGATGCTCTGTGTGCTTTTTGTCTTGCATCAGTGTGGCTTTGAATGCTCATTTTGACAACTGCATGCTGCAATTTGGGGTTGGTGGATACAAATTAGGGCTAGAGCAGAGGACCGTGCAGCTGCAAAGAAAAGCAGAGGAGGGCTTACAGTATCTATTGAGATTTGAGAAAATGTTATTACACATTCTCCCTGCTTAATCTCGGAGAGGACAGACGTGGAAGGGGCCTGAAGCAGCCAGAGCACGTCCCTGGATGGCACATCCGTAGGTGCTGCTCACACTCAGCCTCTGCTCATCCTGCGCAGTGCCAGGGAGGGAGGCACCCCGTCCTCTCCGGGCACTCTGCACAGCCACGGCTGCCAGGGGCCTGGGATCAGAGATGCTTCCCACACCCAGCCTCGACAGCCTTTGATCCCCTCTAAGCTGATGACATCCCCTCTGTTCCTCCTGGACAGGGAGCACAGCCTCTATGTATTTTGAGTGTTGTTCTGCTCCTCTTTGTCATTTTTCCTCTTGCCTGTGCTTTCTCACAAGCCTTACTCCTTCCAGTGCAGAATCCAAGTATTTTCCTTTAGCGTGACAGACTGGGCCTTCCTCCCAGAGCTCTCCCTGTCCACAGGGGTCTTTGCCTGCTGCTGGCCAAGCACTCCATGGGAATGTTTGGTAGATACCCAAGGCCTGTTGCCTTTATATAAAGCAACAGTTTGATGGACACAAAAACAGCAGCTCTCCCTTTCTGACAAATACTACAAAAATCTGCCACCAGATAGGTAGTTTTTTTGGGGGGAAAAAGGATGGGTTTGTTGCTGTGTATGTCTAGGGGAGAAGAGTCAGGGGAAATATGTGGCTGTTTCATTAATGGATTTCTATAGATGCTTTTATGTTTTGCCTCTTCTTCCCAAGCTCCTGCTTTCTCACTAAATAATTACAACTGCTCTCCTGGTCAGGGATTCTACCCAGAGTGGGAAACCAGGAAAACAGGGGGGAAAAAGATGCTCAGTTTGATGGCATTTCATTCTGCCCCAAACCAACACAAACTGGTTCAAACTGTTCCTGTTTCAAAAACAAAACAAAACAAAAAGGTAAAGAACAAAGCACAGCAGGAGAAAGAAACAAACCAGCCGAAATACCGTAGCTGTGTTCTGGTCAGGATGTGTGTGTGGGGCAGCAGCAGGTGGAACCAGTGCCTGGTGGGCTCCGTGTGCTGGCTGGGCCAGCAGAGGCCCATCGGTTGGACCACAGAGGAGAGTGGGGTGTCTTTGCAAGGAGCAAATCTGCAGCCAAATTCCTTCCTGGTGTAATGCCACTGACTGCTGCAAAGTTCAAAAAACTGCTAATCGCCTTACAGAGAGGGCACTGAGCTGAGCAGCTCCAAACCCAGCCCTCCAGAGCGTGATGGGATTTGGAGCTGGCACTTGACAGAAAACCATAACCCCCTTTTGCTGTCTCAAAGTGATAATGTCAAGAGAGAGGAATTTTTTTCATATTATCCCAAGTGTAAGGTTTTTCATTAAGCCATCTTAATTTCACTAGTGAAAATTACACTATGTTCTTGTCAAATGGCAAAGTATCTCCTAATGACACTGACTTTATTTCCAACAGGGGCAAGCAGGTCTGCCTGGAGAGAGGGGCATTAAGGGATTTCCTGTAAGTGACACACTGGTGGGTGGGTGCAAGACTCAGGTGGGGTTGGTGGCACAGTAAATGCCACCAATTGTCCTGCAGCTGGTTCAGCCAGCTCTCAGACATACTCAGGTCAGCTGTGCCCAGCTCAGACGACCTCACCTTAAAGAATTCCTCTGCCAAAGAGACATGATCCTCCAGGGTGTGAAAAACCCAGTGCTGAAACACCGCAGTCAGGAAGGCATCACACCACCACAGGAGATGCTTTGCCTGAAGACATTCTCTGGGCAAACCTGGGCACACAGAAACCCTCCCAGGCCCCATGGGGTTCCTGCCACTACCAGAGGCCAGAAGTGGGCACAGCTAAACAGCTCAAAGCGAATCAGCTGCTCACAACTACCTCTTGCACCTTGGTTTGCCAAACTGGGCTGGAAACCCTTCAATGGCATTAAGAGATGTCTCCAGATGATGTTTTGGCTGTACCTGAGCAGATGCACAGAGGTGTCTGCACACCTGGTTTAGTGCAAACAAACCAGTGGCAGTGAGGGCTGGCTGACAGAGAGCTAGTGGAGCAAGCTGGGGTTTTTTGGCTGGCAGCATCCAGAGAGGTCCTAGAGCTGCTGGGAGGTTTCGCATCTCTTATCCTTGTTTCCACCTCATCATTTCATACAATGCACACAACCTTTTCTTCAGCCCTTCCTCCCATGCTCACCCCTGCTTGGCAAGTGTCTCAGGGATGTCCAACAAGCTTGAGGAGCCCAGGCACTTTTACTCTATCTTATTCTCTAGTTCGTTAGTCTTTTTTAATGTTTAGCTTGTGGTTTAATGTCTCCATGTCATCTGTTCTTTGGGAAGTGCATGAACTTCCCAGCTGGGTGAGACACGAGACCCATGTTCACAGCACAGAGGGATCTGTGTTCAAGAAAAGCTTAATGAGCATCTTCACTGGCAGCCAGTGATGTGAGTAATGGATGAAGCAGAGTGGAGGATTTCTGAGTTCTAAATCAAAGATGAACTCCTGCCTGTTTAGCGGGGATGGAGCAGTTTATCTGGGGGTTAGCCTAAAGTGTGGCTCACTGAGTGCTCTGTGAGATGCACATGCCTTGCAGGGGCCCAGGCCATGGCAGGTGGCCCCTCCTGCAGCCCGGCCACTCTTGGGCAAGTTCATCCAAGTTAGAAATGGTGGTGACCTCTGGGAAGCTCCAGGGCAAAGCTCAGGAGAGCACTTTGGCCCTTGGCAAGAGTTTGTTTTCTGCTGGTGAAATGCTTCTGCCTTTAATTTGCTCCTTTGGTGGGATAAGGCGATCCAAGAGATCCTGGGCAGGGTCCTCAGCCACATCTAAACGAGTTTCTGTTTCTTGTTTGGTTTAGGGGGAACCAGGCAAGAAGGGTGAGGAAGGTGACAAAGGCGCTGATGTAAGTGTGTATTTCTGCTGTTTTACCTTCCTTTTCGCCTCCCTATCTTTCTTCAACCATATTCCTCTTTTGTGGGTTTGTGGGGGGCAAAAGGTGCGTCCACAGTTAAAAGTGCAGAGCAAGTGGTGGTGTGAACCTCGGGCTGGAACTTGACACATGTCCCAGTTTCCTGCTGTGACAGTGGAAAGGAAGCCCAGGTAACTCCTGATGTTCAAAGTAAATGTCAGGCAAGAGGCAAACCTGTCTTCCAGGGAGTTCAGTAGAGCTGGTAACACAAGTTGCACAGTCTAAAGCTTTGACAGGAACAGGGTAGAAGAAGGAATCAAACTGAAAGGCACAGCTTTGGGTCAGAGCTCTTCAAACGTGGGGAGCTGTTCTTCAAACAGGGCTTTCTCCTGCATCCCTACTTAACCCTTAGGTTAAGTAGGTTGTGTCTTAGAAATCTTTTCATTTTTAAACATCCACACTGCATAGTTTGGTGCTATGGAAGCAACATTATGGACCAGAAACCTATTCTGCAACATAATGTTAGTTTTCTTCTCTTTCTTGCAGGGGGAAGGTGTTCAACAGCTCCGAGAGGCTCTGAAGATTTTAGCTGAGAGGGTATTAATTCTTGAGCACATGATAGGAATTCATGGTAAGTGTCACCAAGGTTTTCCTTCCTAGAGACCCTGGGGCTCTCTTGATGGTTAAACACCCTTCCAGTCTCCTGAGCTCTCTGCCTGCTGTCTCTTTAAGGCAGGTTCTCAAAACTAGGTACCCACCATGACTTAGAGGGTGCTTAGAGCTGTTGAGGGCCTCGAGCTTCCAGCAGCTGTACTGCTTACCCTGGCTTTGCGGGCGCAGGTGAAATGACCCTTGCAGTGATTTTTGTTACAGTTCAGACAGCCAAGTCACGAGCAGCAGCTCAAGCCATGTGGCACAGATCATCTCCCAGCTTCCCAGCGAGCTGCTTGTTCAAGTCTTTAGGCCAGGTCATTTAATCCTGTTAACAGCATCTTCCAAGTGACTTGAACACCACTGAGCCTTGTGCAGGGAAAGCCCAAACGTGCTGCCATGTCACCCTGAGAATCAGTGACCCCTGAGTATTTTGTGATTGGAACTTACATAAACCCTAGTTTCACAACCAGGTTTAAAGAAAGTCCCACATGTTCCACATTCAGATAGATTTTTAAGTGACCTACTGAGGCTGTTTGCAGAAAGCAGAAAGTGAGCTCTTGAGGAAGCTTGGTAGACACTGGGACTGGGGTCTGCCTGTTTTTTACATTCTCTTTGGAAATACAGCAGCAAGCAAGGCATGTGCTGCTGTTATTTTGAAACAATCATTTCAGCAACTCGTTTTTATTGACAGAAATGTAGTTTCTGTTACCTCTTGGGATGGAGATGACTTATTTATACCCACATATACCTCTCCATCAGTGTAACTGCATCAGCAAAACTGGATGGTTTTTATTGTACACTTTAGTTAAGGTTATATTTAAACACCTATGTGGTATGACTACAGTTTCTTTTTGTCCAATAATTGTAGCTAATTATATTCTTACTCTGTCCTTTTGAAATAGTCCATTCTTTAACTTAACACATATTTTAGGCCCTACAGAAATACTGTTTAGAAGGGGAACTTGGAAAGTAAGGCATTTTTAACTTATGCAAATATGTTCATTTTTGTGTATATGGTTAAAAAACTCCCAAAAAACAAAGAGGAAAAGGCATAAAATAACAAGAAATACTTAACTTTAGCCCATACCTCCCTGCACTGGAAGGCACCACCGAGGTTTGACTCAGCCAGCACCAACTACACAGTCGTGTTCCCACTGTAGGTGTGAAGGGGTTGACCTCAGGTCCTGGCCCAGCTCAGCCCAGCTTTAAAGCCCCATGCAGAAATGCCAATCCCATGCTCTCATTTTCCCAAGAAACTTCTCACCCACTGTGGTTTCCAAAACCACAACCAAAGCAACAAGGCAAAACAATCCAGCAAACAAACCCCTGCTCTGCAGTGGGAGGGCAGCCCCAGGTGATGTGGCCCAGCCCAAGTGGCCTGGCAGGGTTTGGTGCCAGTGGACACGACACAAATCCTCCTGCAGCCAAAGGCTCCCTTGGAAGGGAAACACTGCCTCGGGGGATCAGACCAAGGCTGGCAGCCTGGCTGGGAGACTGGGATCTTGGCAGGGAAACACACAGACACGTAGCTCGGAAGGCAAAAGAAAGCAGAAACTGGGGCATTAGGAGTTGTGAGGCAGCATCGAGCCATCAGCATCTGTGGCTGAAGAGGAGCCTAGGCCCGTGAATATTTAGCTTTGTGGAGCAGGTCACTGCAGCAGAGCAGGGTGGTGTTACCTGAGGCATTCCAGGAGAAGCTCACACCTATTCCCAGCTTCGTTGCTAATTTGGCTGCAGCCTGGGGTGGATCAATCCTTCAGTGCCTCGAAACATCCTCCTTTTTACAAGGATGGAAATGGTCCTTAAACCCCCAGGAGCATCAGTTCCCAGTGAGCACCCAGCCTCATCCTCCAGCACAGGAGTCTGGGGGCAGTGCTGAGGAACTGCCAAAGCCCAAGCAAAATCCTGAACAGCAGAAGAACGGTGCTTTAGAAATGAAACTGCAGATGAACGGGGCCACGTCCAGGACGAGCACTGACCCCAGAGAGTTGAGGCAGAGCAGAGGGCAAAGATCTACTCCAGGAGCAGTGTGATGGCAGCAGACACAGCTCCACAATTGCTTCCTGGATGGAAAGGCAGCAGGAGGGACCACTCTGCTTCCAGGAGAGGTATCACTCGGAGGGGCCCCTCTCTGCCTTCCTTAGCCTCCCCTGTTAAATAGCGCTCTCCCGTGACTTTCTCTCCTTACAGACTCTTTGTCTTCCATTGAGCCAGGCTCTGGACAGGATGTGATCCCGGGCTCCCCTCTGAGAACCAGCATCAAGATCAAGCGTGGCGGCCCCCGGCAGCCCCAGGCCTACCAGATCCTCTCCTCGCTGCTGGAGGACGGCGAAGCCAACAGGAGAAGCAACCGGATGAAGTAGGAGCATCTCCGTGTCCTCCGTGCCCGGTCACCACTTACAGATACAGATACAGTACCCCAGTGCTTGACTGCAGAGCGCCAATGACGTGGGTAGGAGGCTGCAGTGTTGGCACCTGGGTTTCCTTTCCTGGCCAATACTGTGCCCTTGTTGCAGGGAATGTCTTATCCATAGCTCAGAGAGGGTCTTAAGAGCATTTTCCTTGATTTTGTCGGTTTGCCCTTGGAATACCAGCTGGCAGGTATCTCAGAAGCTGCCTACAGAAATGACACCTCCTGGCTGTGTCTCAAGAGTTTAATCCTCCCCTTGTTTCCTCACTGCCCTTGACAGTGACTCAGTTAAGCCCTGCTTAGCTGGCCGAGACAATCCATCCCACCCAGACTCAAGCCAAGCCTCAGCCTTGTCCCATGGTCTAGTTGGAGGCATCTGCTTTTATTTCATGTGTTGGTGTCATCCTGGCTTCCAGGTGAAGGTACCCCTTCCAAAGGCCATGAAAGTGTGACCTGCAAGGATTTCTTTTAAGCAAAGAACAAGTTAGAAAATTGCAAAACCATTTAAAAGTGTTACTCTGAAAATCCAGGTGGCTCTCTGGACTTGAGCATCAAAATCTTGGCTTTTCATGTTGCTAATTGCATGTGAGTGACATTATTTCTATTTGTGGTTGGCTAAACAAGGACTTTTGATGCAAATGTTCATGGCAACATTGACTTTCTATCTATCTTCAGTGAGATTAGACTGTTCCTGTGGAAATATAGAGCAGTTTGTATGAGATATGATGGAATTGTGCAAGAATTTTCCCATACTGTGTTTGGCTTGTGCATACAACCAGAGATAATTAATTTAAGTGGTGGCAACAACTATTCACAGAAAAGGATATTTTGCAATAGTTTCTTAATCCTACAGTAATAAGGAAAAATGTTTTCACAGTGTTTTGTTTTAATCTAGTGAGTAAATCCTTGCCATTTGAATCTGGAGACAGTGTAGTAGCAAACCACAGCCTAAGGAATTAGTGTCTTGTCAAGAGCTTATCTTGCACTGGGAGTTAAATACAGAGTCATTTTCCTTTTTGCAATAACTTGTTATTTTAGGGGAAGTACCAGCTTCCAGGTTTAAGGAGTTGAACCTGCCCTTCAGTGACAAATGAATCACTACACCTGCTGTGCTAACCAGTTTGGACAAGCTGAAGTCATTCATGTAGACAGTGATTTTGGTTGGAAGGGTGAGATTAATCAACAGAACTGATGGCACTATTTTTTAACTCCCCCATTCTGACAGTTTTCAAATCCAGCCCAGGACAAAAGTGATCAAACTGCGTTTGTGTTTCTCAGTCAGGTCAGTTGGTGCCGTTGTATCTGGTTCCTGTGCAAGGCACAGTTTGTCTGAGCAAGGTGAGCTGTTCTGCTGCAGTCAGAAGCTGCTGCAAAGACCAGCACTGTCCATGTGTTCAGCAGCACAGCCAGAAGCCTGTGGTTCACAGGAAAGGAGGCTAAAAATGAGCCAGCCCAACTTTAGCCACACATTAAACTGCCTGTCCTACACCCTGTAAACATGGTAAACCTACAGAGACATCCAACCCAAATGTTTCCTGGCATGTTCAGAAATGAGCAGCTTACAGGCTGCTTCAGCATGGCTGAATTCACCATGTCTTCCCTTGGCCTTGCTCTTTAGAAATCCAGCCCGAGATCCCAGACCAGGTGAAACAGCTGAAGTTGATGCTGTCTTTGCTGCCATGGGTTAGGCTGGCTTGGGGGCAGCAGGAATTCCTGTCCTTGCCCTGCTTTTGCATCCTCCCTCTGCTTGGCCAGTGCCATGTGAGGGCTTGTTCAGCTGCCAGCACGCCTGGGTCAGGTGGTGCTTCTGAATGATCAGGGTCTCCAGGGGACTTTTCAAAGAAACAAGCCCACAGCTTTGCAAAAGTTTCCTGCTCTGAGTTAGAACTGGAGTGTTACATAGAAGAGAAGAAAACAAGCAGAAGTGCCCAAATCAAGCAGGTTATTGACCTCAAGTTGTCATCCTGTATTCACAATCCTTTTGGGGGAATGAAATGAAGTCCCTTGGCAAGCATCTTAGTTTCAAACCCCGCATTAGCTCTACATCCAGTGTAACTCTAAGGACAGGATGTGTGTGGTGCTGCACAGAACCCATGTGGGCAGCTGAGCATGGTGAGCCACTGGAGCATTCTTGGAATAATCTTTCCATTGAAGAATTACATGTACCAAAAAAAAGACGTTTCCCCATTTACAGGCTGATTACTGTGTAGGAAGTGGGAAGTACTTGGTTACCTCTTTGTTGAATCGGGACCATCTTGGATCACATGGACACTCCAAGACATGGCTGGTGTCCTCCAGGAGATAAGTCCTTGTGCCATCCAGGTGGTGTTGGAAAATCAGGCCCTGCAGACTGAGGAGAAATCTCAGGTCAGTGTAACCTTGTTCCCTGGGCAGGTTGGTGCTGTTGCTGATGCCTCATTAACAGCATGTCCTCACGGCAGTTTCAGGAACTAAACCAAACCAAAGCAATCTTTAAAAAGGGAAATGGTGAAATTCAGTTTCACTGGCCCTGTAGCCACAGGGTTGAGTTTGGGGAAGAGGGAGCACAATAAGGCCATTCTCACTTCCCTGACATTTTGGAGGCTTCCCAGTGAACTGAAAGAGAAATCTTTCTTCCTCTGAGTTTGTCTTCTGAACTCAAAGCTACTGCATGAGCTTGGTGCGTGCTAGTGCATTAGTCACTCCTATTGCTAAGGCATTCATATCGATGAGGGGTTTGGATTTAATACTATTTAAAACAAATTACTGGCAAGATGAAAGGAAAATTTAATGGAAGTTGTTTGCAATGAATCCTGCCAAGTCAGTTGTCAAAAGGCTGGTTAGGTTTGGGTTGAGACCATTTTAATTGTTGATGTTTCCAGATTTCTGCACAAGCTGTGTAAATTTTATTCCCCACACTCCTTGCTCTCTTTAGCTCCACCTCTCTGTTGGGGTACTGTATCTTTAACTGGGGCAGCAGGATTATACCCACTGGACTTTCTCTCTCCGCTGGGGTTTCATTGCTCTCTGCTTACACAAGGGTTGGCCCACTCTGTTGTGCCACCCCATTTAATTATGTTCTGAAGGTGAACACAGCCTCGCTCACTGACATTCATGCTATTGATGACTAAGAAACCACTCCAACCACATCTTCCATCACAGGCAGGAGATACTGAGCTTCATTTCAGCCAGGGCAGATGATGCTTCTTGCCATGTCTATGTAACTTAGAGTGGGGATTTATTTTGAATGCGTGCTCATTTAGAAATATATTTTAATTGAAATGTTTAGTGCTTTATCTTACATACATACTGTGCAATACCATAGTGTGTTCTTTTCCTTTATTTTTTTTTCCTAAGACTTTTTTGAGATTCTCAATGTTTGTTTGAGCTCCAGTGTGTTTCTGACTTGGATCAGTTCTGGTAGCAGTAACGTGTTCTCCTTGCCCTGAGCTAACCAGAAGCAGCACATTGCACAAGCAAAACTCTTTGCAATTCGTGCACCCTCACGTTCACCAGCAATCTGGTACCCTGGGAGGCTGGGAATGCTTCTCTCCAGAGTACCTAACTTGCACTTACTGTAAGGAGTTGATAGCAACCCAGGGAAATAGGAATCAAAGAGAGAGAAGAGCCCTCGGTGCTCCCCCAAACTCCGCAGTCCTTTTGCCATGAGCTTTCTCAGGGTCAGGCCCGTGCTGGTGCTGTTTGGTGGGGCAGAGCTTGTGGCTCCCCGGGGGCTTGCTGGGCTCCCTGCACTCAACCATTGTAATGTAGGACCCTGAGCACTGTGACAAAGGTTCTAAAAGACAATCAGCTTCTGGAATTACTTCTCATTACAAGTATTGGAAATCCATCCTCCTCCACGTTTACAGCCTCTTTCTTACTCAAGACGACATTCCACTGGGGGTTTGGGGGTCTAGGGGGTTAAAGTACTCACAGTCTCAGTGATTTCTTGGTTTCCTGTGAAATCAAGGGCTTCAAAGGTGCTATGATTGTCCACGAAGCACATTCCCAGCCACACAAGGAAAGGGTAGCTTCTCCACTAGTTATTTTCCACAGTACCTTTTTTATTTATATCAGTGTGTTTCGTTTGTGTGCAAATGGTCCTGGCTTCTCTCATGGGGATCAGCTTTACAACCATTTGGTCTTTTATAGGGCAGCCATACACAGTATCTTGCAATCATGTGTAATTTCTTAACTTAGAGCAAGAATAAATCTCGTCTGACAGGATGAACTCATTTATGGCAGGCTTTAATGTTTGTTGTAAACACAACCTGTTTGTTCCACCTCTTGCATGGTTACTTATCTGTTTTCATATTGCTATGTTATTGTTCAAAATATCTATTTCTCTTTATTTGCTATGGGGTTTGTTACTGTATATGGAATGTTTTGTATTCAGCATTTTCTTACGGAGCAGAGTGGGAACAGTATTCAAGGACCCACAAATACCAAAGACCTTTCATGTAATGCACTGAGAAATAAACTTGCTGTAAAGGAATATCATGTCAGGTGTCCTCTATTTACAAAGTTCAGGGCAAGTTCAAGCAAACTGCAGCCTGGAATCAGGGCAGCTGTTTTTCCTTCCTGCCCTCTCAGCTCTCTCTGGTTGTGTTTGCAGGTCTCTCCAAAGACAAGATGTGCGTGAAGGCCCTGCTTCTGGTCACCTTCCTTGGGGTGGAGGGGCAGAAAGGGCCCCCTTTCCCTGCCCTCAGGGGCACTGACTCTGCAGATGCTGGCTGTGCTGCTCCACCAGGTCTGAGATCAGCCTCTAGGACACAGTCACAGCAGCCAAACACAGGGCACGTCCTGCCCTCTTGGTGGGGTGTCCAGTTCCCGGGGCAGCCCAGGGAACGTCACCTTTGAGCATCTTGCTTTGCGTTGCAGAGCGAGGCACCACCTGGACCTGGCAGATTCTTCCTGCAGGAAGAGCCCTCCTTTTCCTGCAGTTTTCTGTCAGTGCAGATGCAGGATCTGCACAGCTCTGCCTTGGCTGAGAGAGGGCACTCAGAGGATGGGGTGGCTGCAGCAGAGGAACAAGCCAGGGAGTTAAAACCTGTTGTTATCTTCCTCCCGAGTTTCCTCACAGTTCAGGGAATTGGAGTTGGCTCAGCTAAGACAGCAAGGGCTGCCCAGGCCCCCTCCCTGAAATCCCCTGGAACCTCCTGGGTGTTTCCCCCCTCCAGCAGTGGCTGCCTTTGTGTGTTCTCTGAATGTGTCCCTGGGCTTGTGGAGACCCCCGGAGTCCCCATCTCGTGTGACAATTCAAACTGTCAGAAGAGGATTTGGGTAGGGACCTGTTCTAACCCTCCTGCATTGGGAACAGTGACCCACTTGGATGCCACACCTCTGCTTGCAGAGGAAGGCTCTCTGTGTGAGCTGGAGGAGAGGACCTGGGCTCTTTCTGTCACAGAGGTGCCAGTTCTGGTTTCTGAATATGTTTCTTGTATCCCAACAAAAACCAGAGATATGTAAATCACAGCCAGTTTTTTCCCCACTGATCAGATTTCACTCAGATATTCAGATACCAATAGTGTAGCAAAGGCTAAGCCTTGGAAACACAGAAATGTCCACAGAGTCAAGGCCTCTGCCTCAGACAGCTTTTTGCATCACTGATGAGGACACACTCAAGGTTACTTGATGCCAAACATTCCCATGCAGCACTTCTCTGGGTCTCTCAGGGTGTATTTATCTTGGTTTTTGAGTCCTAACACCTCCAACTCCGATACATTTATCCTTGCAAAAAGTCCTCCGAGGGAAGGCAGTTCTGTTAATCACCACTGTACAGATTGGGAGTTGCTGGATAAAAGGCTAAATTAATTTCTTGGGACATTTGTGGCTGTGCTGGTCTGCCAGGCACCAAATTAGCATCAGGCCCATGTTGGTCTCTGGGCCATTATGGCCACTGATGGTAATCAGAGCAAGGGGAACCCACTTCTCCTAACACTTAATGCAGCACGGGAAAATCAATGGCAGAGGGGAACAGATTGAACTTGTAGCAGGAGCTGATTAAAAGAAAACTGTGTATTCACAAACAAAACACTCACTCTTGGAGCTCTCTGCCTTAACTCTTCATTAACCACCTCCTCAGCAGCAAGTTGCTCTACACCTCACTTTTTACTGACAGAAGGTGTGAATGCCACGGCAAGAATGGCTCCAGCCACTCACACAGTTGGAATTGCTTCCACATTTCAGCCTGGGGGTGGGCAGATCAGTGAGCCTGAAATGGAACAAACTCACCCTGAACTTGCCAAGCACCACTATGGCCAGAAAACCACACCGTATAAAGGAAAATCAGGGAGATTGTATTTCCCTATTTACCATTGTTACCTCTCTAAGAACATTTTTCCACAAATGGAGATGAGGGGGTTCAAATATGGATTGGAATAAAATCTGAGAACTCCAGACTTAAGGATGGAGTTGGTTTGGCATCAAAATGAGCCTGGTGACTGCTCAGGCCTGACTTTGTTATCTCTGAACCTCCTCAGGGGAGGAAAATCTCACCACAGGTAAGAAAAGAGCATCAGCATCTGTTTAGTGGCCACAATCCTCCCTTTCGTGGCAGCTGGAACAATGTTGGAGAAGCCACAGTTACAGGCACAGGGCTAAGCAGACTGGATGAAGAACAACTTCCAGCTCAGAAAGGTTTTTCAGCACAGGACTAAATCAAAGCAAAAAGATCCATAGCATGGAACCCCAGGAGATGTCACAGGAGGATCCGAGTCCCCACACAGGGATCAGCTGTGAGGAGTACGTGACATGGGAACTTGGCTGCCTGGTTACTTCTGCTCAGCCAGTCTGACTAACAGCAAAGGGGCACAGAAACATCCTCCCGAACTGCTCCAACCAGTTACCAGCTCCAAAAAATAGCTAAAAATCCTGACAATAATAGACTCAAACTCAGCATCTGCTGCAGGTATTGTGAAATAAATTATGGAAAGAATTGAGACAAACCTATGCAGCCTTGCTGTGCACACGAAGGAAGAGGTGAGTCTCAGTAAACACTCTCAAAGATACTGAATTAATCCATTTGATCATATTCTGAGAGCTGCCTTCACCCAGGGATGAGGACAGTGATATGTTGGGGAAAAACAACCTGTTTTACTGGATTCAGGAATACCTATGCAAACAAGCCACTGCTCTGCACAGTTAAGGGTGGGCTGGGTCCCCTCTCTGTGACTGCCCAAACCTTCAGCCTGCTTTGAGAGAGGCAGAAGTGACAAGGCAGAGCCCATCTCTTGGGAAAACATCACTATCAGAAACCCTCCCTGGCAGATGAACTCAGCAGACCGGTTTCCCCGGGTTTCAGGAGCCAACTGCCCTAAAAGCATCCCCAATTGAAGAAGAAGCTGTTCAAGCCTCAGGGAGGAGCCATAACCCAGGCTCCAGGAGAGCTCTGTGGGCTGACACCACAGCAAACCAGGCAGAAGCAGCCTGAGGGGCCACCCCGACCCCATCCCTCTGCCCCAAGGCAGGATCAGCTCTGCCACAACCACAACATCCCCCACAGATGTTTGCTTGTGCTGTCCCCAGGTCACCTCGGGCAGCCCATTTCCCTCTGCACCATCAGGCCGCTGCTGCTGCACTTGAGTCCTTGATTTCTCACCCACCCTTGCAGGTAGAATAGTTATTACACTACTACTGCAATTGTTTTACAACCTTCATCACCTGGCAGCCACCTCCTTCCACCCCATACTGGTTTCTCCTCTCATGCCCTTCCTCCTCCACTCCACCCAGTACCCCATGGCACTGGTGCTGCTCCCTTCTGGAAGATTTGGGCAGAGGGACCAGCGGTGGCCTTCCCATTGCCATGTCCCATGATGGATCTGTGTCTTCCATCCTGTGACCTCTCCTCCTGTTCCACCTGCCACTACACTGACGCCTTTTCCACAGTCACGGGACCCTCCCTGCCAACAGGCAACAGCTCCTGAGCTGCCCTGGCCCAGTGTAATTCTTCCATGAAAACCCACTGCCTGTTCCCTGCTCAGCCCAACAACTTCTCTTTGTTCCTATCCAATTTCACCTTTTTTTTCCAGGCTCTCTTAGTTACACTCAGCTGTACTCTAATCCTGCAGGGCTCTGAGTCCCTCCCTGTCTGATATTATCTGCTGATTTAATGAACAAATCCACCAGATTCTTGATGAAAACAATAAAAACAAAAGACTCAAAGACAGCAATAAGCCCCAGAGAGCCCCAGGGCAGCCACCTACCACAGCTGGCAATTCCCTGGGAACTGGAATTCCACCAGCTTTGTGTTCTCCCTAATGGGGCTTATTTGGCCCTTGTTTTACTGACTCCCTTATGAGAGTGATGTAGAGTTTCCAAAGCCATCCTAAAATCAAGATAGATGACATCAACCTGTTCCACAATATCCCCACAGCCTGTTGCCCTGTCATAAGAACAAAGAAGGTTTATCTGACTTGACTTGTTCTTGACAAATCCTTGTCAGCTGCTTCTATTCTCCTTATTATCCCACAGGTGCTCACACACATGTCATTCAAGTGTGAGCTCCTGAATTTCCTGGGGTTGAAATCAAAATGTTCTGTAATTTCCTGGCTCTTCTAGACCTCCTTTCTAGGCACAGGTGTTTCATTTGCTCTGCTGTAGTTTTGCAGTGCCTTCAAAAGTTCTCCCAAGTAGCTGATAACACAATAAAGCTGCAGTTCCACCCATCACCTCCTTAGAGCTCTGCACAGAGCTCCAGGCCTTACCAGTTCGAAAATTTCTCATGGTTGCCTTACACCAGCTGCCTTAAGTGATGTAAAAAAGCCTATTTAACACTTCAGCCTGATGGGTTCCAGGCTTTCCCACACCACAAAGCAGCAGAAGGGTCCCCCCAGGGGGCTGCTGACACCCTGATCCAGCTTCCAGCAGCAGCATCCTCTTCTGCACTCTGGGAAAGTGTTTAACCTCTGCTAGTCAACTCCTTTCTTTCCCCCCTCCATTCGCACTGAAGCAACTCTCTGCTTTACTGTTAAATGACTTTGAAGAATCAATATTAATAGATATTAAATTAACGTAATAAATTCCTATGAGCGAGTCCACCAAATCTTGGCTGTGCTAATTAAGAAAGCAGCTTGATCCTTCTGTAACATTCCAGCCGACTCCTCCATCCCATGGTGCTCAGAGAAGCTTCAAACCTGTGCTGTGGGATCCTGTCCCTGCCTTTGGTTCATGAGGAATGACCCTGCTCTCTTCCCACCTTGTCCTGGGAGTTCCTCACTGAGGGTTCCCATGTCACAACACTCCCACAGCTGGAGCCACAGACCCTTCCCTTCCCTCAGAAATCCCTATCCTGATCCCGGGATCCATTGGTTTCTCCAGGCAGCCACCAGCCTGGGGCAGAGACCTCTCCTTCCCAAAGCTGTCTGGCTTATTGCAATCCCCAAGGAGTATGGTCTCCTAACCCCAACTTCTCGCTGGCCTCTTCCCAACTGCAGGCAAGGAAAAAGGGCCAAATCCTACTTAAATGTTACACCACCACCTAAAAGCAAGAGAATTGGTAGCACATGCCAAGAGTAGCCATGAATGGAACAAGGAGTGGGAGAAAGGAGATAGGGGGAAAATTCCTTCTGAGTGGCTCAAAGAGAGGAATTTCCTACGAAATTTTTCCAACCTGTTACATTATTTTCCCTTCCCATCTACAGTGTTGGCAATATAATAAAGCTCTGTACAACGTCCCTTGAACTTGCCTGGTGTTATCCCCAGCAAGCCCTACAAACCTCCTGTGTGAAGGAAGCTGTCCAGCACAGCTTCCCAAATCCCACGGCAGCTCTGGGCCAAGCGTCCCCTGTTCTCAGCACTATCCTTGGGTGCAGATTAGGGATTTGCAGTGGCAGACACAGCTGCTCTGCCCACCCTCCATGCAGAGTGCTGTGCTCAATTACCCAGGTGCAGACCTGGCTCCGTGGGGCTCAGGAACAGCCTGCAGCTGCCAATGATGCGGCTTCCCTGGCACCCCAAAAGCAGCAAGACCTCCCTGTCCTGGCACCTTTGGTCTGGGAAGGATCCTCATCAGTGTTCAATACTTAGCCAAAAATAGCCAAAGAACCTCTATCCATATTTACCATGACCACGAATAACCACAACCCCAATTTACCATTACCCCTAATAACCACTACCACTAATTACCACTACCCCTAATCACTGCTACCCATAATTAACCACTACTGCTAATGAACACTGCCACTAATTACCACTAGCCCTAACACTAAACATAAACCTAACCCTAATTACCACTACCTCTAATAACCACTAACCCTACTAACCACTACCCCAATTTACCACTACCTGGAATAACCACTACCCCTAATTACCACTGCAAAAGCAGCAAGACCTTCCTGTCCTGGTACCTTTGGTCTGGGAAGGATCTTCATCCATATTCAATTCTGGGCCAGGAAGGGACATTTTGGGAGATGGGCTACCCCTGAAAACCACCACCTGAAATTACTACTACCCCTAATAATCACTAATTACCACTACCCCAATTTACCACTGGCCCCAATAACCACTACCCATAATAACCACTTCCCCTAATTAGCACTCCACGGAATTCATCTCAGAACATCAGCTCTGGGCTCAGCCCTTCTGGTCCAGTGTAACTTTCCCTTACAGTACTGAGCTGACTCAGAACATGCCCACAGTAGTAAGAAGCTCTTTAGGATGTGACAAGGACAGCAATTACAAGTCAAACCCTGTTCTAGGTGTCTTCCCAGGGATTTCCAGCAGGCAAAGAAGCCTTAAACAAACCAGCACAAGGCTGTGCCCATTGAAGTGCACCCACTAGAAGGGAGGGCTGTTATTTGAATTAGAGTTCCCAACTATCATGTATCTGCAAGCCAAGTATAAAAGTGAGAGCTCCACACCTTTCTTCTGACCACCAAGAGCCAGTTTCATGTCCAGTGCTAAATCTGCTTCAAGAAAATTTGTTCATAAATCTAGGAAAGAAGCACAGGCTATAAAAACAATGAAATCCCCATTACAGCAGCAATTCCAATGGCACCTCAGGCTGTTAGCTACTAAAACAGTCATTAACCAAAAGGGAGGAATTTTGTAGTTTTTTAATATGTATATCTCAATCTCGGTTACTGCTTAGGGCTTCTACTATTTGCTGATACATCCAAAGGTAACATTTCAATTCCTTCTTTTCATTGCTGTAGTTGTTTTCCAAACCAGAAGCTTTTAAGAGCCTGTATTGTGCTCTCTGTGTGCTGAGAACATTCGGAGCCTGAGGCTTCCCACTGCCTTGTAATGGCTTTGTGAGATCTTCCCCTTCACTGTGCTTGCTGTGAGCAAGGTCCTCCAGCACAGGGAGGGTTTTAGAGAGCACTGAGCACTGGGCAACTCCCCTCTTCAGCAAACCACCCCTCTTGCAGGTGTTTGTGACATTCCCAGAAAGCCACACGTGCAAAGGTCTTCCAGTGTCACTGTCTCCTTGAGGAGCACAGTTTGGGGTGGCTTAACAAGAGCCTGTCCTGCATTTCTGCCTCCCCCTGGGTGGCTTCACGGAGATGTCCCTAAAACAAAGCTGCTGCCCTCACCGGGTCTTCTCAAAATCCCAAACTGAGAGATCAGCCTAAAGTTTCCTATCAAAATCATAGCAGATAAAAGAATCAAAATGGTATTTGAAACCCGTTGGAGACTTCATGGAAAAAAACAGGGTCAGAACAGGTCAAGCATATAATCCTCTAGCTGGCTCCTCTGTGCAATTCAGGCCACAGAAACTCATCCAATTATTGCCTTAAAACCAACATTTTGTGGCTAAATTGGACCAATCCTTTTCAAAAGACTTGTTGCCTGGAATTAAGGGTGAAGTGAACGGGCTGTGTATCATGTCTTTCAGCAAGCCACACCAATGCTGAGGAGCTCGTGTGGCTGTGGATATTTCCCATTTCTGGCAAAAACTGACACCTTCTGCTTTGATTTTCTCCTCTGTTTCAACCAGGCTGCCAACCCTGTTACAGTCTTGTTGACCAGACTGAAGAGTTCCCTTCTACAAGAATTATCTTTTCCATCTAGTCACTTAAAGGCTTTTTAATGAATGGATTTTAGCTCAGCTGTTCCCAGTGATGTTTCTCAGCAGGGGTTCTCAGTTAACTTTACATATTGTAATAGGCTCGTGGAGAAATTCATTGATTCTTTTGCGCCACGACTTCATATTGATTCAGGCCCTCTGAAATTATCCTAAACTCAGGATTTCCTTGGTAATTTCAGATTATGCCCTTGTCAACAAAGAGAGCAGAAATCACGAGCCCTCCCACACAAGATCTGCAGGCAGGCTTGGGGACAGGTAGAAGTAGTGTGGAGGTTTCTGGAAACCAAACCAATGAGCTGCGTCCTTTAAGATCTGCCTTACCAGGTTTGCAGGCCTTCAATGCAGCCATGGCTATGCTTTGTCATTGAGATTCTCACAGATCAACTTGAATCAAAATCAGAATGAGGGCAAAAACCACTCCTGGAAGAGTCATAAATATTTGAATCCACAAAACGCCCCAAACCAACCAAACTAAAGCCACACACCTGACCCACAAGTTCAGCCAGAACAACTCCCCTTAAACCAAACCACTAATACATCTTCCATGTGAACTTGTAAGCTGCCCCCACTATTTTAGTTAAAATTCTGCAGCTATCAAGAGACTGTTGCAATGGTTTCACCCTATAGCGCCCTGCAGGACTCCTGTAGAGCCATACAAGCAACCAAAGCACTGATCCTTTTGCCAGAAGGCTGCAATTCACCAACAGTCTGGGCACAAATCAGAAAAAGATGGAAAACATGAAGTTTTGCTCTGCCAAGATGTCACTTCCTTTTTGTTACAACTACAAAGTCCAAGTTAAGCCAGTTGCCAGTGGCCATAGGAGTTGTCACACCATAGCTATAGGTGGAACTGCTACCCTCATGTTATAAACCACCCATTCCTGTGCAAACACACCTGAGGAACTGCAGCCCTGACCTGTGGCTTTACATCTTTCCAGCCATAAAAGCAATGGATCTATTCCAAGTCAGCATCCCAAGCCTGGAAATGTCTTTTGAGTTGCGCAAACAGAAACCAAGCCAAGGTGGTTGATACCTGTCCTTCCTGATCTGCCCCACAGGGACTGAAAATGTGCTAAGGGCCTGCTGTGCCCTGGACACTCCGTCCGTGGTCCACACCAGCTCCACTGCTGTGGTGGGACCCAGCACCTTCGGGGAGCCCATGCTCAGGTGAGGCTCAGCAAGTCTTCTCCATCCCTCTGGACTTCCAGCTACACAGCAACAAAACTGCAACTGCTTGGAGATTTTAGCTGTGCCTACAAAGGAGAAGATGCACGTTCCCCTTCCTGTCTGTTCCTCTTCTCTTTCTTAAAAATCCTTCCTTGCTGCTCTTCCCTGTCAGGAGCCACCTCTGCCCGACCCAAGCCTGGCCAGCTGGCTGAGGGAGCTGGGTGAGAGCTGTATGGCCCAGCTGCATCTCCAGTCAGCGCCCATACCTATAGCCCTGCACCCAACTCTGTAGGATAAATGTCTGGCTTGTGAAAAAAATAAATTCTGAGAGCAACAAAGCTCAGTCCAGCTGGGACCGTGGGCACTGGAGGCTCCGTGCCACTGCAAAGCCATGGAATTTGTTCATTAGCATATCCAAATCATTTCTGAAAATTAATGTAGGTACAGGCGCATCCTTGTCAGTATTTTAGTCCTGAGACTTAAGAAATAGATGTGAAAGGATGTCTTGAAAAACAGAGCCCAGATCTCGCCTGAGAGCGAGTCCTGTGGCCTGTAATGATGGCACCAACAGGGGCAAATAAAACCCATCTGTGCTGATGCTCATGGAGCTACACACGGACATCCTGTGCCCACCAACTCCCACTCCCTCCCCACCCCAGCTGCAAATAAGAGCACACCCAGAGCCCCAGAGTCATCTTACACAACACATTCGGGTTCTCCCATTAAGCTGGGAGGAAGCTCAAGAGGATGGTCTTCATTCTCCAATGACTTTGATTTTAAACTAAGGGAATTCCGTAAGGAGAGAAGGGCTAGCCCCCAGTGAAAGCTTACACCTCCTGTCTCAGCAGGGAGCCCAGGGGTGACTGGAAGGCCAGGAAATGTGGCTCTGTTTCCCACACTGAAAGCACAGGTGACACACCTTTCCCCTTCCTCCTCCTCTCATCTCCCCCATCCCCACCCAGCCTGTTCTGCCCTCTCCCTCACAGTCCAGGATCCTTTTCCTCTGTCCCCCTTCTCCATCATCCCTCGTGCCATTTATTTAACTCGCTCTGACGTGCCGGGGAGTCGACGCAGACAAAGCGCACTGAGTCTCTGGCCAGGGCGATGGGTGCAGGGCTAATGCTCACACCTCAGCATCCGACAAGAATAGAAAACGCCTCTGTCAGTCTCAATGCCTGGGAGACAGCCACTGCTGTGGAAGGAGATACCTTCTGACAATGCTGCTCGGCTCTGATTAGCGTTCAGCTATCTGTGATCGTTTTGAAAAGCAAGAGCATTATGCTGAGCTCTTTGTTACCACCGAGCTTCAGAGGGCTGGGGGGAGGCACTGCAGCCCGGGCGCAGCAGGCAGGTTTGCCCCTTTGTGAAGCTGCTGCTTGTTAAAGGCTTTGCAAGGCAAAATAAAAATAATTTTAGGTTTGGGGGGAAAAAAAGAAAAAAGAGGAAAAAAAGAGAAAGCAATTAAAACTAGAACTTCTAGACCTAGATCATTCTCCCCCAGTTGTCCTGGGCCTCTCCCGGGCTTGCAACAAACCTTGCACGATCGATCTTTTGTCTTGCCTGTTTTTGGGTTTGGCTCATCACCCACAAACACAGGAAAGGGAGGAGGGTTTTGTGATAAAAGCCCAGGGTGTGCGAGGAGGCTGCATTTGTGATGCTCCTGATTTATTTCTGTTGCCGTGGCACAGGAAGACCCTGATCTCAGCTGGGCTATCTGGCACACAACACACCAGACTGCTGAACGGGCAAGGCGACAGCATTATCCGTGTTTCACATGTGGAGATCTGAGCAGAGGAAGGAGAAAGCAAGTTGCCCAAGGTCGAACAGGGAGCCTGAGTCAGAGCTCGCTCTCCCAGGGCCCAGAGTTTGTCAAAAGCCCCTCTGCTGCAGATCTGCTGTGTGAGCTGTCACAGGGCTCTTAACCCTTCCAAGAGATGCATCTGAGTCCCAGCTGCCAACTGAGCAGGATAATCCCTCACTGCCTTCCATGGGCCCCCCATACCTGGCAGAGTCCCAGGTTTGCCTGGGGTGGATTCCTCTAGGAGAGCAAAATATAGAGTTAATTAATTTAAAAATGGGAGGAAAGTCTCCTGCAGCATGCAGAGGGAGAGGGAGCTGGTCCGTGCCAGTCACGGCAGCAGGGGAGCAAGTGCCACAGGGTGTTCATGGATGGTCCTCCTCAATGCTTCAAACAAGGTTTCTTCCCTCCCCAGCTCCTCCAGAGCCCACTGGATCTGCTTAACCAGATCCTGTGATGAACTGAGCTGATCCAGAACCACGGGGAGAAATCCCCTGCGCCCTGGTGAGGAACAGAACTGCTCTCGTTTGTCCTTGGAATGATGTGGGGCCCTGTGAGGCCAGTTCCATTAGATCCCCCAGGTTTCCCCTCTGCAGCTGTGAGGGAGGAGGCTGAGGAGCAGGTTGTCTTCCCCAGCCACAACCCAGTGCCCCCAGCATGGCTGGTGCTCTGCCTGCCCTTAATTGTGGGACCACTGCTTTGCCTTCCCCTCAAACTTCATTTGTTAGGGGAGACGAAGGCACAGTCCCAGCACAGACCTGCTGATTGCAGGGCTTCCAGATCACCAGCAGCTCTATCACAGCCCCAGCAAATGCCTCCCAACTTTAATCAACTCCATGAGAAAATTAAGCAGTACCTTCCCCTTTTAGTTTATGGCTCATGAGAGGCTTTTCTCTGCCTCTAATGAAAAAAATGAACTAGAATTGCTCTCATTTTTCCTGCCCTTCATCTTCTTGTGCTCTTTTCACCTTGTTCAGCTTCTGTGAGTGGCTTAAAAATGTCACTCTATCGCCTTCTAATTTGCCTGCTGGAATATTATTTGCCTCAATCACACAATAAGAGAAAACCAAATCCAGCTCTCAGAGATCCAACCACTGCCCTCATGCAAGCCTGCCTGCCAACCCCACGAACCACCTGGTGTTTCTTGGGGCCTTGTCTGTGCAAAGAGCAGCAGGGATCTCAGATTCCCACAGCTGGCAGTCGGCAGCATTCCCAGGGGAGCAGGGGCTGCAGAGTAAACCACGCTGTGCCCGATGTCTCCAAACCCTGCACTCCCCTCCCTGGTCGCTCACCGACTCTCCCAATCCGTTCCAGAGGAAATGAGGACACTGAGGACACTGGGGAAGTGGAGCTGCCTTATGGGAAGACAAAAGCCAGGGCAGAAAAATTGTGCTCGAAGCCAACAAAAAAAAGGTACCAAATCCAGGGGCAGCACCCCTGGAATTACAGCACAGGATGGGGGAAAGGAGGGAGATGGTAAGAAAGACCCCACAGCTCCTACCTAAGTGTGTATCCAACTGCTGCCTTGATTTGATCCATAAACCACATCGTCCTAAACTTCCCAAAGTCCAATATTCCCGCATCAGTAGGAAGCAGGAAACTCCTGCAGGATCAAAGGATGTTCCCCTTTGAGCCTGTGCTTTAGCTCTGGCAGGAGTGTGATTTGGGAAGAGTTGTGCTGAATTAGGGTTGAAGACACCAGGTTCACTGAGCTCATACCACGTAAAAGTACAACCTCTGCAAACGGAGACTCCTCCAGGCCAACATTCCCAGGCTTTGGTTTAATCTGGCAAACCCAGTATCACTGTGGAAGGATTTCCTCTCTGAAGCCATCACTCACTGACACCTCTCCCTGATTTTCCAGCTGAGCAATGGTGATAACCTCTCAACGTGCATCATCCCTGCCAACACCACGAATGGGGAGGGGGCAGCGTTTCTCCAGGAGCTCTCCTTAGGTGCCAAGGCCAGGAATGGCATTCTGAACTACCTGGAGCCTGAAGACACGGAGCACAATCACCCCTCTATGTGGGTGAGGGACTGCTCCCTTTGCATGTGGTGCTACCAGGCTGCTTTACTCACAGGGGGTTTTACACATCAGCTTAACCATTACTGTCCAGGACAGAGAGGTGAACATGGTGAATGAGCAGAAATGTTTTTCTAACCACAAAACTTGGACCGGCTAAAGAATTTTTCAGGCAGCTGCTTACTGGTACTGTTTTCTTGGGAAGGGGTTTCTTTTTGTCCCGTGGTAAATGTTTCAGAGGATATATGGGAGGCAGAGAGACAAATTCAGGCTGTTTTTTAAAAATACTTTTGCTTTGAAAAGATACTTAATTTCTTCTTCATTAGAGGAAATTAAACTACCACCACTTGTAAAACTCCTTTCAGAAAAGGCTGTACTACACAAATGATTTTAGCAAGCACAGGAAACCATTCACAAAACCCATCGGAAGAGTTTGTTGTGCTCAATGCCCTTTGGGGGGGTACAACACCACATTAAACCACACAGGGGTTCAGTTCTCTCTGAGCACCACACGTCCCTGTCTTTCCCCAAAAGTGCACATAACAGTATTCTGAAAACGCTGTTAGAGAAGAATCAGGCCCAGATAACTCAAGTGACTCCTTCGAAGGCTCACAGCAGAGCCAGGAATAAAACCCCTGAGCCCTGCCTCCCCTTCATCCTGCTCTCACACAAAACACTGCCCTTCCCCTTCACAGGAACCAGGATCACGGGCCACATGAACTGTCCAGCTCACAGGGGAGGCCAAAGGTTTAAAGGACCTTGGAGGCCAGGACTAACTACTCAGTCTCTGCAGTGCAGCTGAGCACACCGTGAGTGCTCCCCCGCTTCCCAGCACTGCAGCTGGCACATCCGATGCACTCTCTGCAGCAAACAGGGAAACCTGTTTCTCTCCCCCTCTTATTTCTCCAGGGAATGTTGCATGGATGCGTGTCCTTGCAGCAAGGCACTTGCAGCTGAAACCAGGCTCACTGGCAGGACAAGTGTGCTATTCCCATGATGAGAGTCCGACCAGGGAAGGTGTCCCGGTGAGGGAGGCACAGCTGCTGTCCTCTGCAGAGCCCTCGGTGGGACCGGGCTCGCACACCCTCTGCTGGAAGATGTGGTTCATGGTACAACCTGGTACAACAAGGGTCATCTTGTCGCCTTTCTGGAAGCCACAGCCTTTCCTCAACCTGCCTTTACTGAACACAGTAGTCACCGCCTTCTCCTCCGACCAGACAAAGGCTCCAGGCATTTTGGGTACAAACCCCTCTGCACGTGGAACGAGAGCAGGCTCAGAACTGCCCCGAGGCTCAAAGCAGCTGTGGGCAAGGTGCAACCCCCCCGGCTGCATGGAAAGACCTGAACAGCACATCTGAGCTAAGGACACTGCTTATCACACCAGCAGGTTTCACCTGAGCTTCTCGACACGCACAGATCTTGGGCAGGAACTCTGCAAACACACAAATGCTGGTACAGAGACACAGGAGGAGCAAAACTCTGAGGCTGCAATTTATCCCGTCATGCCAAAATCCCAGCTGTTTTGTGTCCTCTGACACACCAGAGTGAATTTGAAAGCATCCCCTTGCAGCTACATGCACACAGACTTGCTGGTCTCACTCATTCCCATGGTGCCACCACTTGTGGGAGCAGGACAGACAGGTTCAGATGAGAGAGGGTGCCCCAAACCCCTTTTTGGTGAAATTAGTTAACCAGTTTTGTCCCACAGCCCGAGGAGCCGTGGTCCTGGACAGTCAGTGGGATGTCTGTACCTGGCTCATTAAACTAAAGGCTCTTCAGTGGTACTTTTGGGGAAGACAAGGAAAAGACCAGCAAGGTCTGGCTCTATTTTAAGGTTTAAGAAACAGAAAAAAACAAATCTCTTTTCCAGAACTGCCTTTTGCAAGATGCTTCCTGTTATTTTTAACATGTAGAATATTATCTCTGTTTTGAAGTATTACCCCTGTAAAAAGAACCAAGGTATAGGCTGACTTACTTCCTGATGGTATGGATGGAGAACTGGTGTCTGCAAGCTGAAAGGGGGTTCACGTATTCCCACCTCCCAGCACTCCAGCAGCAAAGCAAAGCAGATTAAAGCCCATGTTCAGCTGCTGTGCTGGCAAACAGCAACTTCAAGTGAAGGCCTGAGGGGCTGCATTTATGCTAAATAACGCTTGAACTCCAGGAGGGAGAGGTCATTTCAGCTCCCTCCGTGGCACTGCAGCTACACGGTCCATCTGGGAGCAGCATTTCACAGATGATATTTGCCTAACACAGATGGGGCAGGCACTTCCAGCAAATTCACAACAAAACTGTGGTTTCTATCAGTTTATCAGCTTCCCTATTTTTAAGACATACGGAGAGGCTGGGAAATCTACATTATGCACAGCTGAGATTTCAGTTTTCGCTTGAGCTGGGGGGAATGGGATATTTTTACAATACTGGTTCAAATCTAAAATTAACTCTGTTGGTATCACACTTCTGTGTTCTGTGAATACTTAACCCATCTCCACTGTTCCTAGAGTAGAAGTGTGCACATGCACAATTAAAAGCTTATTTTAATTACAAGCACCCTAGCACTCCTGGAAAAGGCAAGTTTCAGCACGGCATCCTTGACAGAAATGATCAAAATTTGCTTCCTGTTAGTCCTGGTAATTACCCGGGAAGGAACGCACAGCAATACAGTGGGAGCTGCCAAGTTACATTTGCTGCAATTCACCCTCAGATTCACTCTTTCTCAAAATGAGCTTACAAATCAGAAATCAGTCGCTCTGGTAATTCATTACTAACTTCATATAACAAATAAATTTGGGCACAACTGTTGCAATCTCCTCATAGAGAATTAAAAAAGGTGAAGTGTCTGGTTTTTCCCCCTACCATTTTTGATTGGGGGGGTATTAAGGGAGTAATAAAATTTCTGGGGTTTCTGCTTTCGCTAGAAGTCCCTTTGCAGGTTTTTTGCCATTATCCAAAGGGTGGCTGAGAGCTCTGCGAGCACTCGAGGCAGAAACACCCTCAATTCCCCAAATCCAGCGCCTCGCCCCAGCGCATCAGCGCTCACCTCCGCAGGTTTCAGCGCTCCCGAACCCACGGATTCATCCTGCCAAAAAAGAGCCACTGGGTGGAGCTGCAGGCTGGGAACGGGTCCGGTGCTCGGGGGAGCCCGTGCTGTGCCCACCGGGCTCCGGAGCCGTCGCGGGGTGCGCTCCCTGCCCTTGGCAGGCTGGGAGCGGCTTTATCTGTTCCCGTGTAGCCACGGAATCAAAGAGAATGGAGACTGTTTTCTTTTTTTTTCCCCCACTCAGAACTCATTAGAAAAGAATAAAAGTTTGCTTTCTCTGTTTAAAAATAGAACTAAATCCGGCACGCCGGCCCTCGAGAGCTCTTGTGCAAAGGCAACACGCTGATGCCGCCGGTCCCATTGAGAGCCCGGAGTGTGTTCCTTTGTGGGGTTTGGAGCCGCTGCAGATATCAGATGGGAGACTTGTCAAGCCCCAGTGCTATCCCAGAGATTAACGCCTTCCAAGCTCGCCTGCTTCCAGAAACCTCGCTGGGAACCTCATCGTGCTTTTGTTCCTGTCCTGCTCGTCATCACCTCTGATTCTGATGCTTATCAGGATGCAGATGACACGCAGGATAAGCAGCAGGGATTTTCAAAGGTACTGAAGTGCAGCATTTTTTAAAAGTATCTAAAGTAGTTGGCTGCTCATCTTTTTTTCATACCTACCCACCTCCCAAGCTTTGACAAAAGCAAGCAGAGGATTCCCTTTGCCTGTTCATGGCAGAAATGGGGGAAAAGTTAGACAGCAAAGCCTCTGTGCTGTTTTCCAAAAAGATGAGTAAGCTTCCTTTGGCTGCCCTGCCTTTTGGCTCCTCCAAGCTAATGCTGCTGCAGACTTCCTGTTAGATCCTTGATTTTATCAGATTATAACTTGTTTTCCCCTGGCAATGCTTTAATTCTTTCTACTGCATTGGGTTGTCATTGGCTTTTCTTTTCAGGGTCTCAGCCCTATTATGTAACAGCAACAGGAAAAAAAAAAAAGGAGAGAAAAGAAAAAATATTTCAGATCTGTTTCTACTTCTGGAGAGGAGCCTTTGTGCACAATTACTCATCCAAGAGATTCAGCAGGTATAACTGCTTCCCCCAGGGGCTCCATTATATAATTGGATTTCAGCCATACAAATTAAATCCTATCTTACCCCTTAGTTAAGCCAGGCAGTAAGTATTTAATGCTAATATCCCTGACAACTATTGCAGAGCTGAAGCACAGAGCAGACAGATGCAGGCAATCTCTGCTGCAGGACAAGGGAGGATGAGCAAGGAGTGCACTGACAGAAAGACACCTGCTGTATTTTAAACACGGCTAAACTTCCCCAGGACAAGCTGTGGCATCAGCTGGAGTTGCTGTTGAGTTGGAATGTGGTTATCCCTCCTTTCCTATTCCCCAATATTCCTATGTGCACGCTGAGCACTCACCCCCAACGCGCACACTTCAAAGGGCCACATGCCTAACCCTGTTTGAGTCTCTCTGGAAGTCTGTTCTTGTGCAACGTCTGAAGGAAGCAAATTTAGTAATATTGCAGCTGAAGCCAAACACAAAACCAAGCAAAGAATCCCCAAATTAAAAAGAAAATCTCAGCCGAGTTACTCATTCATCTGCATTTTCTGCCGCGTTCTGCCTTCCCCCGGCGTGTTCCTGTTAGACAAAGCCCTCTGGGCAGAGCCCATCTCTTTTGGTGTCTGGTACATCAGTCACAGAGTTAGAACATGGTAATAAAGGAAAATAGATTCATGGTAGGAGTTAAACCAGTCAGTCTGGTACCGTAATTGGAACATAATCTCATATTGACAGTATTTAACACAGGATGTGCAGGGAACAGATGGCAGCACGCCAGGCCTCCACCGGCCTGCAAATATTGGAAAGACATTTTCCAAGTCCAGCTCCTGCCCCTCATCTCCAACGTCAGAAGCTTCGCTTCCCCAAACAGGCCTTGAGCCACTTGCTAACGCTGGGTAAAGCCCAGCAGGCTGCTCTGCTCCTGAGCCTGCTGCCCCCACCATTCCTGCTGCCCCCACCATTCCTGCTGCCCCC